>PVKN010034056.1:0-11905 GCA_004027915.1 Capromys pilorides
CTGGCATTAGTAAATATGGCAAATGCAGCATTTGAAAACTTGCAAATGTGTTTCCATGATAGTTAAAGTTCATAGAAAGATTCTAGTAATAGTTTAGACAAGTTGAAGAAACAGTTAATAGATGGAGAGTTACACAGAATGATGCAGAGAGAAAGAAATGAGTAGATAATACTATATGACGGAAAAGAGAGGTAAATTGAGACATGAAATACCTGTCTAGTAGGAATTCCAGAGGAGTGAAGAAGATAACTGACAACAACAGCTAATAATTTTCTAGAACCAAGGGAACATTTATTTATTTCAGTCCTGTTTTCTGAACACTCTGTTCTTATCTTTGTGCTACTGTGCCTTGCAAGTGGACAAGCTTTTTCTCATAGCTTATTTTACATTGTACACACCAATGATATTAATATTTCTAATGGCTAATTTAGTGTTTTCTCATTGTCTTCTGAGGTGTGAATATTAATCACTATAGTTCAGATACTCAAATGTACTAGTCAATTCAAAAGACTTTTGATTCTTTCCCATTTCAACTTTCACCTAAGTTACTATGAACTTATTTACTTGAAAATTCCCAAGAGATCTGTCTCAGAATTCCTTGGACCTAGGCTCTAGATTGCCTCATTTGTTGTATGGAATACATAGAATGGTGTTATTCAGATCATTTTTGCCTATATCATGTGCTGCCTAGCATTCACTTGCAGCCTCCTTGGAAGCCAGGCACTGCATTCTGAGGTATCCAAACAGGTACAGTTTGTAGAAAAGTCCACTGTATGCATTCTGGCCATGGGTCCAGCTGAAGTACAAGTCAATAGCCAACAATAATCAGATGTGAGCATGCATTCAGCTAGCTCTAGCCCCCAGTTGCTCTCCTCGCAAGATCATTTTTACTCCCCAGATTTTGAGTCATTCCAGGGATGCCATGTGAATAGGACAAGTTGGCCTTATGAGTGAGGAAAATGATGCCATCATTTTGTTGTTTTCAGGAATAGGTCATTGGAATAATATGCAGTGAGAGAAGTGGTAGCTTTTGCTGTCTATGTGCTCCTGAGTCTTGAAGATCTGTAAAAGATCAGGAAGAAGCAATTTTGGAGCAGCCCGGTAGGGCAGTGACCTTTAATGAATGTGGATGACTGATGAAGCTGATGTTTTTCATTTATGTTTAGTAAACTCATAATTGTATTTCCTTTCAAGGCAAACCCATTAAAAAACCTAAAAAGGAAATTGTAATAGAATCTGCAACTTCTTAACCCAGATTCTTCTTTCTGTTCTTTAAGAGCAGGAAAAGCCAAATGCTCTCAATAGCTCACAGTTACGTTGGGACTTGGCAAGAAGTGTGTTCAGGCTGACCACCTAGTGAACAGCAGGCCGTCTCAACCTCGCTAGGCAGGGTGACCTCATTTACATTTGAATTAAATATCTTATATCCAAAAGAAGTGTGATTGAGACACAGGACTAGTATCCTTGAAGGAAGGAATATTTAGTAGTAAATACGAGAAACTTTCAGCTCTTTTTTTAAAAAAAATATTTATTTATTTATTCAGGGCAGGGTCTTGCTACACAATTCAGACTCATAGTGATCCTAACTATCTCAGCCTCCTCAGTACTAATATTACAGGCATATACCACTATGCTCAGCTTCAGGGGCTGGCATACTGTCGGGCCAGCACAGCATCCAGTACCTAGGATCAAACCTGGATCCTTCAGCTTGCCAAGCAGGTGCTTTGGCTACTGAGCTATCTCCCCAACCCAAGGACTTTTGAACTCTTGAATCACTTTGCATAGCAGAGGACAGAGGTCTAAAAAGCATTTCATTTGTTGATAATTTTTTAGTGTTAAAACTTCATAAAAAATACTAGCATGACATGTAGCCTTGTAGCCATATGAAATTTGCTCTTCGCAATTTAGTGTGTCTTTCATTAGGAGTACTAGAGCTTAGTCTCTTCACATTTTGCTAATTGCTAATTGCTTAACAAATATTCTACAATATTTACCTTGATTTCTTAATTTTAGAAAAATAATAATATCCACACATTAAATAATTAGTCATAATGATAATTACAAGAAATGTTCACCTTCAAGAATGTGATATAATGATTGGAAGATTCTTTACAAGGAAAAGTTTAATAGGCATAACATTTTATACAATTAGCCAATGTGCAAGAATGTTTTATGCTTTGTACCATAGTGTTTCTCATTTGGATTTTCATGGAGTATTTGTCAGCATTCAATAGTATTGTTGTTATTTGTACTGATATTATTCAAATTATTTAGAAAATATCGTGTGGCAAAGACTTGACCTTATGCACTAAATTATATCAAACTGCCTACTTCAGTTGATTTTCCATGTAAAAGTTATGTTGGTACTGGTTTCCACTGTATCTGTGTTAGACAGTGATTTGACTCAAGTGAAAGCTAGTTGCCTTTAGAAGGCAAGGTCATGTGCCACTTCAAATATCTAGAAGTTGTTTTCAGCAGGTTTGCAACCATTGCTTTATCAGGTGTGTTGTAAAGCACAGGTAATTAATTACTTCCATTATAGTGAATTTGAGCAGCTTATTAAAAATAGTGCAGACTTGAGAGTATTACCTTTAAGAATTTCACTGACATCTGTCCTCTGAAATGCTTTTTTGGGGGAAGCAAGTAGGCAAGACTGTGGCTAGTGCTTCTAATGTGAGTGTATCTCACAGACAGAGGTCAACCATCCTGGGCATCCTGGTGAATTTGGTGAATCTTGACACTTTATCAAACTTAGTACTTAGCTTGTGTCTGTGCTTGGAAAAAATCTCAGATGAAAGGTGGAATGTTCTTAGTTGTTTCTGTGTAAAATGAAGAGAGCACTTGCTCTCCAGAAATGATAGTGACTTAGTTCTTTCTGCTAATGGGAAGTGTTCAGTGCCCATGTGTAAAAGTGCCACTGAGGTTAGCACAGGAGGAAAGTAAGAGATGTGTGAATTAGGAAAAGAAGTAGTTGCACTGTGATGCCAGTGAGGTAAAGGAACTTTGGGGAGATCTGATGGAAATGAACAGGTCTTGATTGAGTGAAAGAGAGAAAGTGATGGCTGACTTTAGACATGATAGAGGAGACATGTGATTGGCCTAGCCATTGAAAAGTTGAAATCCCAGGAAAGAGCTCTTCCAGTACCTCTCACCTTACCATTCTACCTGGCCCTGTCTGCCACTGAAAGCTGGCTCAGTAATATCCTATTTAATAGAAACATCAAGATATCAAGACTGACCTGAGTGAAAAGTGGGATGACTTAAAGTGGTGGGGGGATGCTTACACAACAGGTAGTTTTTTGTAGCTTTTTGCATAGGATGGAGGTTTCATAGCATTTGATGAGATCCTGCTCTCATGACCTAACAAGCAGTCTGCCTATTGGCCCCCAAAATCCACTGTTACTCCTTAAATATTTGTCTTTATGGGCAAATTGTAAACTTTGAAGCACTCAGTGATAACCAAAAATTGGTAAAAGAAAAGGCATAACAATAGAGCAAAGACAACATCTCAGATGAAATGAATCTGGGACTGGATTCTATTTCTAACACCAGACAAGAATTTACTTATCAGATATATAACTTGAGCTAGTCACATTGATCACTCTGATTTTCATCTTATTTGCTTATAAAATGAAGTTAATATATGCTAAGAATGTTGTAATAATAAAAGACATTGAGTATATAGAATTTCTTTTAATTCTGTATCTTAGTAGTTTTACGATAAGTGCTTTCAATCACTTGTATTAATTTCAGTATCAAAACTGTCTTTCTCTGGCTATTGTTTGATCAAAGGAGATCAATGCAATAAGAAAGTCTTGAAGAATAAACATCATTGTGCTTGAACACATGTGTGAATGAGTGAACTATTCTTAAAATGCTTGCTATAAACTCTTCATTTCAGAGATAAAAACAATGCTTTCACTTTCTTAATGAGCCCTTCCTTTAAACTGTTGGTGGCTGCCTTTTTCTGTCAAACCTAGCAATCCAGAAAATCAAACAATGAAACCAAAAAGGCTAACACTGACCATAGGATGTGAAATAAATATTTACACATGGATCCTATAAGCATGATATATGTTTATACCTTTAGTAGGTCTTCATTTGTATATCCTGCCACCTCAACATGTAAGCTTCTAGCAGCTGGGATGCTTATCCAGGACATGTTTTATATGGGACTTTATTGTATCTAATGACTGTCAGAGTTGACCAAGAAATATTCTAGGCTTAGTGTAGATACATACATGGTTAATTCAGCAAGCATTCTAATCTAAAATTTTGTATTTTTTACTTGGCTGCTGTATCAGTAGACTTGAACACTCCACTCCAGCTGTCCTGAGAGGCTATCTATAAAAGTGCAGGTGTTCAACATTAGCAAATAGTTCTTATTATATGGATCAACTTTTGGCAGCTAGTAACGATGTTTCCTGAGATTGAAAAATGATTTTCTACCTTAAACAGTGGTTTCACATTACTGGAATGCTGAATTAAAAAAATACACCCCACAAAATTCCTCTCATCAAGTAGTACTGAAACTGTTTTTGTTAGTTGTATACATTTCATGATTTGTATATTTTATAGTAGAATGTAAGCCTTTCCTTTTAACTGTTGTGGTTAGGTTTAGGTCCTTTGCCAAATGAAGCAGACTATGAAGAATTAGGAAATATAATGCATCCTGGGGTCTCTTCCTGGTAAAGGGGCCTCAAGTCTGGCTAGAAGCCAAGGAAGGACTTGGGGATATAGATGTTTTCAAGGCTTTAAAATTACTAGACATTTTTGTTTTTTACTGTTGGAGGCTTGTTTGCATCATCAGATACTAACAAATAGACTTTTATCCCCATTTGCAAGGAATTCAAATGCCTTTTGTAATATAACTCTGCTCTTTAACCTGCTGGCAGAATCTGAGGCTCTTGTTAAAATGATTTATGGGATGCTGCGAAATCCTTCTGTCTGCTTTCCCTCTACTTCCTACAGATATACCTATTGATTAAGCTAGCTATGAGATATTTGGCTTGTTAATTTCTAGATTAAAGAAACACAGATATGGAAGTTGGAAACATAAGGCAGAGGTATTTTCCTTTTGGAACATTATAAAAATATGAAGATCATTTGTGGTGCATAATGAAACTTGCATTTAATATTTGAGTACTTCTGCTTGCATGGGAGATTACTGAGCCAACAGACAAACTAGTCAGACTAAGTAAGTAAGTGACAAGAAGGTGGTGTGTATTTAGGGTGAAGTGGGTTAGGGGGCAGTAATTGAATCCAACATAAGTCAAGCTGGTTGTGTTAAATAATTTCCATTACTTTGATAACACATCACTGAGTTTTGGAATCAGAACAAGGCAGGTAAGCCTTGGTACTGGAGCAAAACCAAACAAACTCATGTCAAGATCTGAACTAAGCTCTACATTGGCAGGTTTGAGTTACAGCTTGTGGCAGGAAAATTCAGAAATGTCCTTTGCATAAAAGTTTCCCCTTCATCATCCTCCCTCCTCTCTCCTCCAGGTCTCCAAAGTGGAGTGCATTTCAGGTTTTTGTTCAACATGTGAAAGGCTCAGTTTCAAAGGCTTGTGTTTTCACATCCATGTCAGTATCACAGATTGAAATGTGACACGGGTACCTGGCTGCATACTTCCTTTAAACCTGAGCCAAGAATAGTGCAAAGCATTAGGGGAGGCGCTCTTTCATCTCACACTTTAAAGTGAGGTTTGTTGATGTAACCCAATTTCCAGTCTGCAGAGGTCACCCTGTAATGTGCTTCAATGATGATAAGCCCATCAATCCTGTTTGATGTTCAAGTTTCCCTGCCCTTGTTCATACCTCGACTTTGTTTTGTAAAGTCAGTTTGGTAATAGTGATATTCTGGCTTGCCAACATGTGGTGATATGAATTCCCCTGACACTCACCAAGTAGCTTTTTAAACAATGCATCTTCTCTTACAGGGACTATTCTGTGGATATAATTATGAAAGGAATAATAGCAAAAATATGTGCTTATATACTTTTGATAAGGTTCTCAGGAGGAATAAGGGCAAAGATAGTAAACCCTGACCCTTGGCCCTTCTGTGACCTTTGGAAATAGTGAAAACTGTTCTGTATTCTAAGTACTCAACACTTGACATGGCATCAGTGGGTGGTTCTAGCAGAGCCTCTTTATGACATCTATGTGGGAGCATGAATGGAGGACAGGGTGTTGTGCTAGACCAGAACCTGTGATAGCAAGAGAAAGGGCATGACATTGTGCCTGAGACATGACAGTGGTCTTTGGTAGAACACATATAACAATAATAAAATATAGTAATACTTTAATTTGCAAACTTAATTTGTTCTATGATTTTGGAAAAGATGGCCACATTTATGTTCATGTGGGAAAGATGGCTGTGGTTCTGTTTGTCACTGTTGCAAAACTGTAAACAAAAATAAAAGTTTTGCCAAACTCTTCTGTTTGATAACCAAATTGTTTGTGAATAAAAATATTTGTGAACAAGCCCACATTAGTTTTGCTGATCTTTATCCTAAGAGGCCAAATCAAGAATAAACAGGCATCGATGCCTGTTATTTAGACTATAAGATGGTCCAAGTCATCTGGGGATCAGGCTAGTAAAATACAGGTAGAGAAGTATAAAGGTGCCAATATTTGCCTTTTTATGTTTCACTAAGACATATGATTTAATGTTTGCATTTCCTTTGGTTTCATGTGACTCAATTCTATATGCAGTTGCCAAACTGGGTTTATTCTTTAACTGTCCCTTTCTCTTGGAAGATCCAGGTCATAGTGAGGATAATAGATTCTAGCCAGTGGAGACACACATTTGTTGTCATTTTCAACTGGTCTTTGTTGAATACACAAAAAAGAATGGATGTGAAGTAATTCACATTATGGTACTCAAGGTGACCTTGGAGGCCCCATCAGTCAATCTCTTTTACTCTAATCATGCCATTTTGATTACATCTCTTGCTCCTTGCATTATCAGCAATGGTAATAAAGGATCAGGTTCTTTTTCAATGGTAGTTTTCAGTGTGAACTCACTAGCTAGGTATAGCCTCTTGTAAGACTTCTGGACATTTGTAGATGAGGAATGCGGTAGTTTGAAAAGAAATGAGATTAGTGTTGTTTCAAGTGAATTGAAAATGTTGGGTTTACCTCTTGTCAAGGTAAACTGTGCCATGATGGAGCCTGGCAGAACATCTGTACCACTGCTCAGCTGCACAGGTTAGCACCATGACTTCCCTGTTTGACATTTTCCTCATGCAGTAGAACCATTTCCAAGCACAAGAAATAATAGTGTGAAATCTTAAATTCCTGCTAGTTGCCTTTGGGTTCCTGCTGGGTAAAAGAGAGGTATCCACACCACTTACCTTCTACTCCTTTTGACCAGAACAACTCTTTGTTATGCTTTATATTTGAAGAAAACATTCAACATCTAAAGGTAAAACTTGAAAAACAACTGCATCAAAAGATGTTTAGGCCTTTTTCTAGTTCATTGGGAAATTATAGAATTTTTTTCCTCTCTAAATATCAATATGTGCAATCTGACAGCTTATGCCAGTACAATGCAAGGAAAATAATTTTCTTCCTTTCCAGGCGTCCCTACTGAGGCCTATAAAGCAGAAACATCTGTCTTTCTGGAAATAGTGGGAAGAGAGGAAATTTTCACCCTTCCTGCCAGCCCCCTCCTGAAGGAAAAGGGACTTATCTGATTGCCTGAATTGGGGGAGGGATTGACTTTTAGCAGTTCAATTCCCTTCTGAGTTTTCTTTCTGTTGGCCCAGTTTACCTGCAGACAGGATGTGTTCTTTTTCCCTCCTTGTTGCTATCGTACAGGGCAAGCTGTGTGATTGTCCTGGAGACATCTCTAGTTTGAGAGGGTGGGGGTGGTTGGGGATCTTCATTGTGACCTCAAGTACTGGCCATGTTTTCTGACCCAACTTTTCTAGGAATAAAGCTGATTTCTTGATCCATATCTGACTCCTGCATCAAATTCACAGCAAGTTCAGAAGTCTTAGGAGTGGAAAAAGATGGAAGAAGAATCATTAGGAGAAAAGCCAGCAAATTAAGTATTCTTTAGCAACTCATTCTTGGTTCCCCAATACAGAGAACTCTCCCCTTTCTTGGTTTTGAACTCACAATGCCTTCCACTTCTGGATTAAGAGCTTGCCCTTCTGTATGTTCTTCCCTGACTGCTTCTCATGTTCTGGGCTGTGCCTGCTGCCTATACACAGCTGCCCATTGGATTGCTGAGCATCACAGATGAGACATCCTTTTGTGTGGGTACTGCTGCATCTGTACTTCAATTTAATTCCCACCATTGTGAGCTAACATAGAAGAATTTATGAAAAAGCTGCTTTTTTACTTCCTATAGCAGTGTTTGTTGATTAAAAAAAAAAAAAAAAACAGGCAGAGAGTTCGGCCTAGGTTAACCAGAGCAGCTGGCTCCACCACAAGTGTTTTGTGCTGAGACATGCTAAGCCCTTTAATCTCAGGAAACCTTCCTCTGTCCTATAGAGATCAGAAGTGTCAGCCACTTGCAAGCTGTCAAGGAACTGTGCTGCATGGCATGGAGCTTGGCAGCTCCAGCAATCCTGTGTATAGGAAGAAGCTCCTGTCATTCCTGTGTCTATTTCCCTACTGGGCAGACCTTATGTGGAATGTGACCTCATAGCAACTTGCCCTGCTCAGACCAGTTCCTGGGGTTGATCAGAGCTCCTTGGTAGGGCCATCTCACTGCCTTCACTCATGGCACTAGGCTGTTTCTGTCTCCGCTGCTTCTTGGAGCTTAGTGGTATATTTGAAAGTATTTGTGCCAATGTCTATTAGCTGGAGACCCAGTGGAAAGAAAAGGAAGGTTAACAGGGCTCACCTTTTATATATCCCTCAGTTCGTAGCACACAAGCAATGGCTGTTTACACACAAGCAAGGCTATTCCCAGACCTTTTCTATCACACTTCCTTGAGACTTTGTGGATTTACCTTCTGCAGAGTGATACCACCTGTCTTAGTTACTTTTTTTTTTCTGTTGCTAATATTACACCCCATGTTCAAAGTCAAAGAAGGAAATACTTATTTAACTCACAGTTTGTAGAGGTTTCAGTCTATAATCTGCTGCCTCTGTGGCAGGGCAGCATAGCAAATGGGCAACCAACCTTTCATGGCGGTGGAAGACACTAAAAACAATAAGAGAGGTGGGGAGAGACAAACCTCTTTCAGTCCCTTAAATTATAGGCAGCCTAACCAAACTTGAGGAGTGGGCATAGCACTCATGCCTTTAATTCCAACATAGACCAGGCACCAATCATAAACTCTAGATTCAGCTGTCCCCAAAAACCTTGCCCCAATGGTGTTGGAGCAATGACCAGTAGATTTTGGAGGAACAGTCAGACACAAGTCATAGCACTGCTTTTCCACAAATACTCATTTAACCTCAAGTTCCTGGTAGAAAACAAACAAATGGTCCATGCTGGATTCAATCAGAGAAGATGATTTTGTGTTTAGAAGCCTAATAGCAAGGAAATCTTTAGCCCATCTCAGTCTAAATGCCAGCTACATGAGAACTTCTGTGGCCTCCAGGTAGACTTCAGCACACCGTAGTGCCTCCATCTCATTCAGAAGGGCCAGTTCCTCAGTCATGCAAACCAGGGTTCAAGTCAAGGCTGTAGTGCAGTGGATACCGACTCTCAAAATCTGTATGATTCTGGCATGGACAACCTTCACATTTTCATCTTGAGCTCAGATTCTCAATCTCAGAGCCAGATGTGGGCATCTAACCATCTGCTTGCATCTGCATTGGAGTAAAAAATGCCCCAGTATTTGAAATATCATGATTTTAAAAGTGAACTCTGGCTCTCATGTTCAACTTCACTACCAGCTCCAACAGCTCCCCAACAAGATTTTCTGTATGTCTGTTATCTCAATCAATGGACCATCATTTTGCCATTTCTTCCATGAGGAATCTTGGCAATGACCTTTGCTTTCTTCTTCTGGCATAACAGAATAGAAAACTCTATTTCGTTCTCAACATAGAACTGAATATAGCCAATCTTTGCCATCACCCAAGGCAAGAGCTTGTTACCTCCACCTGGAACTCTTTATAGCCTCTTTGTTACTCTCCCCACATTTTACCCTTTTCTATTCATTTCCAGAAATCAGCCACTCCCATAGAGACACAATCTGAATAACTATTGTTCTGCTGAAAACCTACCAATGCTTCTCAGTGGTTTAAGCAAGGCAAAGTATAATTCTTGTGTCCTGTGAGATCGTGTGCAGTTAGCTGGCCCCTGTTTGGCTGACTCATGTCTCTGCTTCCTCCATTGCACCACTTTCTGGCTTCTTTTCTGTTATTTGCATTTATGCAATACTTTCCTGTTTAGCATGTTCACACATGCCTCATTCTCTCACCTGTGCCATTCTTTCTGCCTTCTTTGCATGCCTTGTTCTTCTTATCCTTCAGGTTTGTTTTTCCTATGCTGAGGATTGAACTTGCAGCCTTTGTCCTGAGCTGTATCTCCATCATCTTTTTTATTTCAAGACAGGAGCTCATTAGATCACTACGTTGACTGGGATAGGCTGACTTTATGATCCTCCTGCGGCAGGCTCTCAGAATGTTAGGATTACAGGCATCTACAACCATGCCTTGCTATCTTTGAAATTTTTAATTAATTGTCATCTTCTCAGAGAGGCTTTTCCTCTGACAACCCAATCTTAAGTAGTCAAGTGGTCACTTCTTGTTTTTCTCCATCTTTGTTTCTAATCATTTCCCTTAGGATGCTGTCACAATATATGGTTCTCCTATATATTGTTTAGAGCTTTCCTTCACTAACTTTCAGGAATAGGTGTATAATTTTTTCCAAGACCAAGTACAAGACCTCAGACACAATAAATATTTGCAGCAGGCATGAATGAGTGATGATCAGGACAAGCAGAATGGTGGTGCTGGTTGAGAAATCAGGTATAACTGCCAACAGAGTTTGTGTTCTGATAAACCTCAGACCACTTAGCACTGGGGAGGCAGCCACCCTGTGCCCTAGCCCAGATCAGGAATGCATGGTGGGTATGTCCAAGGGTCACAGACTTTGACAGCATGAGGCAGGAACTAATAACTGATAATGCCACTGCCTTTAACTCTTTGTGTTTCAGGGTCAGAGGACTGGACAAATAACTGAAGGGCCATAATAGCAAATTGTAATGAAATCAACACACTTAAAAGAGGCCAAGTGACACTTGAAAGTTATAAGACTTAGTTGTATGTTTGACAGGGGAGGGACAAATCCCAATTTGATCCACTTAGTACCTATGTATCTTGAATGTCATCAAATTATATTGTATTTCGAGAGAATATCCTTAATCAAAATCTACACGTGGGACATTTGAAGTACATCATCATTTACACCGCTTCTTCTACTATGAGATGTACCATAAACAATTGCTGGTCAAATTCTAGGTAAAAAACAACTGGCTACTGTTCAACAAAAGTTAAAGATGTGGTCATAAATATTACTAGGACAGTGTTCTTAGGCTGATCCTTTTCCTCTTTCCAGTTTACATGTTATGACACAGAGACACACAAAAGTTAGACCACTTGCACAAAGTTCATGCTGTTACACATTAACAGATCCTGATTATAATAAAAATACTGAAAGTAATAAAAATGAAAACATACATTACCTCTAATCCTTTTACACAAGGTTAACTATTAATAATATTTCTTCTACTTGTACTAAGATATTTGAATGCATATTTTGGTCATTATATCTTCTATATATATCATTAATCTTTAATGTTTTGGTATTTTTACTTTATACCATATCATTAACATTTTCTCACACATTTATTGTTATTCTGAACTCTGTTTTAGTAGATTTTTGATAGTTTTATTGATGTATGCTAATTTGACTCTTCTCTTATGGCAG
>PVKN010034057.1:0-11904 GCA_004027915.1 Capromys pilorides
AGGAGAAGAAGAGGAAGAAATAAAAACTATTTCAAGGGACATTATAACTGGAAAGGTTTTGAGAATTTAACCTATCTGACAGCTAGGAAGAAATTGCCAGTTTCAGGAATAATAAGGCAAGACATAAGACTCTAAGAGATCAGTTTTACAGTTTTACATAGCAGTCATCAGAGGATTAGAATTTGTGACAGTTCCTCAAATTGGCATCTTCACAGGTAAAGCAAAAGGGATCCAAGTGATGTTTTCACACACAGTGGTCACATTATGGAATTAGAAACCTTCAGCTGTGGGAAACCAGATCTTTTCTAAAGTGTAGTAAGCATGCTTAACCTTTTCCTTTGGGGTAAATATATTTATGTATTATATGGATGGGAGACAAGACAAAACAAAACACCCTAAAACCTCTATATTCCTGTCTATATTCTATGGCTGATTATCATACAAAATCATTGCAAAGACAGCTTAGAATAAAGACAGTGTTGCTTCTGCTCAAAAGATAAACAGAAATGCAGGGCATCCATCCATGGGTAATTTCAATAAATTCAACATAAAAATGAAAAACGGACCTGGACAAATGACTACTAAAAGTCTGAATATTTTCTTAAGTTTTAATAGTTAACTTCTAATTCTAAAACTCATGTGAGAAGATGTTAAAGAACTTTATTGCACCTTTGACACACAAATGTATCTTTGTGTTAAATGTGTGAAGTAATAGTGGCGGATTTCTTTAAAGTTAAAATGAAGCAACATTTTACAGTCTTCTTAGTATACTAGGTGAAGCATCATTATAGCATGTGACAGAGAGGCACAAACCTGCCATGTCAGGCAGTCAGGAGCCAACACCATATGAGAGGGTTCACAGGCTGAAAGAAGGACTCACTCAGACAGCAAACAGGCATCATGAGGAATTTTCCTACTCTATTTCACCAGTGATCAAATAACCCAGACAAGGGATGACCAGATAGCTTAGAAGACTAAAGTGCCTGCTTAGGCAGAACACAGGACTGGGATTTGACCCCTGGCGGGGATGTGCTGGCTCCACCCCTGGGGTGCACTGAGATGGCCATTGAGACTGGGTGTGGTGCTCATGCCTGAAATCCCAGCGCTTCAGAGGCTGAAAACAGGAGAATCACTATGAGTCTGATCTATGTAGTGAGACCCTGTAGACCCTGTACTAAATATACAAAAAAAGGAATTTAAATAACCCAGGCAAGATTTTATCACTGTTAAAATGGCACAGGAATCTCTATGATGTTCCTCAATAAATGGGATTAATGCTACTTTTAGGCATTTCAACTAAATTTTCCACTGATTTCATCATTTTCTTTGTGAGCCCCCTAAACAGCACGAAGTGGTGATTCAGAATTACAAAGACCACTGAAATTTCACGTACAAAGTCACTTTCTTTCTTATTAGGTACAGTGGGATGGCTTCTGTTATCCTCAGTACTCTGCTCACTGTGAGAAGAAGCCTTCCTTTAAGGCCTGGTTAATTTGATTAATTTGACAATTTCCCTCTAGAATATCATACAAGAATCCTGATTACACCATAGAATTTGGCAGTGTATTTTGTGGCTATTTACTTGTCTAAATCTCTAAATGGGGTTGGAAGGAATTTTACAGCAATAAAAGATCCATTAACGTGGCTACATATACAACATGCTTAGCGTAAGACTTTATAGATTTATAATAATTACATATACAATGAATGAATGAATGAATGAATGAATGAATGACCAAATAATGAGAACAAGCTTCACTGACAATTACATATAGAGATCACTATAAGGTAGTCTTAGTGGAAGACAAGGAAGACACATATATGTTCACATACATACATTTCTGCTTGCATATCAAAAGGCATATACATAATTACATATGACGTGTGTTTGTAACAACATATTTGAGAACTATTGAGACAGTTTTCCACACTAAAGTTTTGGCAGTTTAAACAATTAAGATGTCTACATGTGCAATTAGGATGTCTTGAAACTGTTTAGCTTCATTATCACTCTCACTCCTTTATCTCCGTACAGATGCCAATTAAACCCTCCTCTGAACAGGAACAAATCATTTTAACTGCTTTGTAGAGATAGCTACACTTCCTGGGTGCTTGATGGGCTGATTCAAATGGTGATGCCTGGCAGATGATAAGCAGTGTATTTTGCTCTACAGCAGCAACTAGCGAAACCTCGACTTAGCACTCTGTCACCTGAGCCAGAAGGAAGGCTAAACATGCGTCTCCACATTTCATGGTTTCTGGGATTAGCTGGGGCTCTTCCAAAGTCTGAGATACACAGTGTGGTTGGAGGCAACAAGGACAGATAACATATTTGATGGTTTCTGTCTCTTGGGCTTTTGTACTACAAACTTAACAGTCTTGCTTCAACTGGAAAAGAGGATGCTCTGTTCTGATCTGCTATCCCACAGCAGGGGTTGAGGCAACTAATATTTATCTTTCTTCATTATCTCTTTGAGTTTCTGATTCATAGGCAGAGGCTTTAATTGCCTGCATTGCTGGGAGATGTGTTCTGTGAGCCATCAGTTATATGTAGGTAATACACACGTGGTGGTCCTGGCTCCCTCAGGGCTTGCAGGTGACTCTCCACATTTCCTTGGCTGCTCAGCCCTGCATGAAGCATAAGCCCTATAATGCAGCAAGAAACAGGCATAACTGAAAATAGAAAAGAAAGGCTCTTGTTATGATTTGTGTCTCATGTCCTCCCAAAGCTGCATCTTCCAGAGATTGTGATTAATTCATGATCCAATGCTGGGATTATGGGTGTGAGTGCTACATCAGTCCTGGGGTGTATAATCTTCATACAATACAAGGAAGGGAGAGAGGCTTGCTAGGTGCACCAGCTGCTGCTCATTCCTTGGGCTTTTGCTGCTCTTCACCACCATGAACTGCTTCTCTCTGTCATGTGCAATTCTATCTTGGAGCCAGTTGAGTATGGACTGAACCCTCCATTAACTGTGAGCTAAGTAAACCTTTTCTTCCTTGATTTTGGATGTCAGAATTTTGCTCCAGCAATGAGAGAAAAGTAACTGAGACAATTGCTAACAGAAGTGGCTCACTTACTTTGCTGTGAGCACACTGATGGGCACATTGAAGCATTGCTTTGTGAAATAAAAACAGTCCTAAGACAATCATTAAAGACCATGTACAAGCATTTCTTTATGCTTTTATATTGCTTTGATTATGTCATCTTGGTTGAATTTGTCATCTTGTTGAAAAACAGTAAAGAAGGCCAAGAAGATAGCTCAATGGTGCAGCACTTGCCTGGCAAGGGTGAGGTCATGAGATCTATCCTGGTACCCCAAAAAAGGAAAAAGAATAAGAAATAACTCCTATCTATTGATGTTAGGGCTACTCATATGCAGTTAGCTATTATAGCACAAAAGGTGAAGACACAGAAAAGAACATGGTCCTGCTTAGGCAGACACAGGAACTGGAATGTGACCCCTGGTATGTTGTGCAGGCCCTGCTCCTGGGGGCACTGACATTGTGACTGAGACTGGGCATGGTGGCATGCACCCCCATGCTTTGGAGGCTGAAAGCAGGAGGATTATTGTGATTCAAATCTATGTAGTGAGACTCTGTAGATGCTGTAATAAATACATTTTTTAAAAAAGGACATGGCCTATGAAATGAAAAACTACAAGGCAAGTTAATAATTGAGCCAATAGAGATCTAATTTATGGCTAAAATGGGATAAAAGACTTTGTAAGTCTGTTTTCATTTTTGCCTCTCCCTTGAGTCAGATGCTACTCAAGTTCTGCATGTAGCATGGTGATCATTTAAAAAAATATTTCCTCCAAGACTGGGTCTATTGTTCTTTGGAGTGGTATGTTTTTCTTCTACTGCACCCTTGTGCTTTTCAGCAGCTCAAGCACTGAGGTATTTCAGCCCTAACATAAGGCCAGGACATTCATGCAAGATGGTAATGCTGATTGTAAGCATAAGTAAACATTTCCTGAACAAGTTGCTTGTTAGACTACCAAGCACAAAGGCAAGGTGTGTGAACACAAGAAGAAGGGCCTCTTCTGGAACAAGCTCATGACTAATGGAAATTGACCACGTTAGCCCACTACCAGATGTCAATGCAATGTGAGCTGATGTGGAATAACCTACTCAATCACCTATTTGATCAATTGTTGGCTCCCTTTAACTTGAAGGGTAAAGCTCCAACAGACAAGTCTTGCCCAACTTGTTTATTATATGGAGCTTTGTCTCATTTTTACTATTTCCTTGTTATAAGCTCCTGTCATCTCACAATAGCCAGGATGTCTAGAAGGGTGAACTTCATTATACTTATTGATTGATTGATTGGTTGGTTGATTGATTGTCAATCAACTTTAGGAACGGGTCTACAGCATGTTCAGGGTCTCACTACTAAATCAGACTCATAGTGATGCACCTGTTTATAGTCTCCCAAGAGCTGAGATTATAGGCATGCGCCATAACGCCCAGTCTCAATGGCTGTCTCAGTGCACCTTGGGTACAGTGCTGGCATGGCAAGCTGGGGATTGAATGCTTGGCCCCTGGGCCTGCTTGCAGGAACTTTAATCTACAACTAATCTACTATTCGGCTGGCCCTACAAAGGGTGAACTACAATTACAGATCTCTTAGTGCATACTGACTAAGGCATGTGATTACATCATCTTATTATGGTGCATCAGCTATCTGGTCTACACATGGGCAAGATAAGACATTCTACTTTTGTTACTTTTAGGAGACTTCTGAAAATTTAAAGATACCCACTGCCTTCTTGGAATTCCTTCTTTGCTTGACATTTTTCTTGATTTTCCTTTCACTGCCCTTCTGCAGCAATCTGTCTTTCTCATTTCTATACTTTCCATTTAGGTCCTTCTCTGTCTCAGTGTCTCTCTGTCTCTCTGTTTCTGTCTCTCTGTGTTTCTGTTTCTGCCTCTTTTTATCTCTCTGTCTGCTATCTGTCTCTCTCCCTCTGTGTCTCTCTCTGTCTTTCCCTCTGTCTCTGTGTTTGTGACTTTGTGTGTGTGTGTGTGTGTGTGTGTGTGTCTGTCTGTCTGTCTGTCTGTCTGTCTGTCTGTCTGTCTATCTGTCTTGCATTCTGAACCATGGTGGGGGTATCAAATTGCTAAATTCCCTGACAACATGTCTCTGACTCTCACACTAACCTTGTCAAAAATAATCAATTTTCACTAAATCCTAAAAAAAAATTGAACTGGGAAATAATCTATATTACACGTAAATTGAAGTTTCTTCCCTGTCATTATCCTTATACACAGAATTTGGAAGTGGTCATCACCCCTGCTTCTCAGTGCTGTTTCTTGGTAATTTTTCTTCTTTCTTGAAACTCATCAGTGTTGAAATGTGTATTACCAAAATACATCATCCATATTAATCCCATTGGAACCTCTTCAGTGCTGGGCCACCTTTTGTCATTTTTCAGATAGATATCTGAGCTCTTTCCTTCTCATTTGCTCTCTTTGCTCGTGCTGAATAAGTCTTAGCAGTTGCATATCCACATGGGTAAACTTTCCAACACAATGACCTGCAACTCTGTTCTCATCTTCTACATCCAACCATGAGCAATCTCCATTGAGTCTCACTATAGAACTTGTCATTACCAGACATTGGGTCCCTCCTTAATTGCAAGGTCAACCATCTTCCTAGTTGATCAGTTGTTCATAACTTTCTAGCTCATTACCTCAACTATCTGACTGTAACAGATTTTTAGCCTCGTTGTTATAGATAATTGCTGAACCCAACATTTTCCTTTATTCTGGGCCTAACGTATGCCCTAACTTCTATACCTGCTTAATTTAAATTCTAGAATCCATCATTATAATCTTGACCTCTGACTTATACCTGCATTCCTCCCATTTTCATCATCTTTCAACCTGGGGAAATCCCAACAATGGTTAATTTTGTGTTGACACCTCAGAAACTTCCTATTTGAACAAGCTAGGGAAAAGCACAATCATACTAAGGTCTTTATTTAAGCTAAGAACCCTGATGTCAAGTACACCTAGTAATCCCACTCTGTATGTGTCATACATGTACTTTTAGCATTTCTTTTCCATTCCTGTGCTCAAATGATGACTAAGACTTTTGTTATACTGAGAGAATATAAATGATCAAAAAGATATTGCAAAGAGCGCTATGCTGACTGAATTCCAACTGTGTTCACATCATGCATATTTCCACTAAAGTGGAGGAATGGAGAAATCTGCTCTGTTCCTATGTAAACCTACCCTTTGTAGTGCTTTGCCTAAGCATTAAAAGCCAGCCATTTCCGCCTATATAGATCACTGCAATAATTTTAGGCTTCTTTCTGCATTATTGTACTGTCTACTTCATTAGGTCTTCACTTTATCAGTAGCACCACAATGCAATTCATTGCTCTTCTCCTGAAAACATATTCTTTACTTGATTCCCTATTGATGTCCTTTTGTCAGTTCTAACTTATCTCCACTTTATACATTAGTCCAGGTGTCTGTTCTCAGATCTCCTCTTTAAGTTCAGTCCTAGGCTGATTTGAAGAGTTTCATCATTTTAAATTCTATCTAAATCAGGATGACTCTCAAATGTACACACTGTGGTCTCTCTTGACTGCCACATTTACTACTGAATCTTGAAATCTCCATTGTCATTGTGATATCCAGAGATCACCTTGAAGATGATATCTTCAAACACAGATTCCAGGCCTCATTTATAGTGCCTATGCTCTCTCTCTCTCTCTCTCTCTCTCTCTCTCTCTCTCTGAAATTTTACTTTTCTTAGTACATAGCAGCAAGATTAAAAAAAAGAAGAAGAAGAAAAAACAACTGAAGCAAAACAAGTCTCACTAGGCATGGTGGTGCATGCCTGTGATCCCAGCAGTTGGGACCTTGAACAGGAGGATCAGTGAAAGTTTAAGCCCAGCCTAAGCTACAAAGTGAGTTCAAAGCTTATATGAACTACGCAGCAAAATCTACCTCAAAAGAAGGGCGAAAGGAAAGAAAGAAAGAAAGAAAGAAAGAAAGAAAGAAAGAAAGAAAGAAAGAAAGAAAAAAAGAAAGAAAGAAAGGCAGGCATAAAGGTTTAGTAGTTTTCCAAGCCCAACATTTTCCTTTTGCTAGATCAGGGCTGCTGCCAGGTCCGACCTTTGCCGAGATCTTTCATGGACTTGAAATCCACTTCCCACCATAAAGGCAGCTCACTCTTGCTGTGCAGACACCTTCACCCATCTCCTCCTGGAATTCTTGCCTACCCACTTCATTTTCACTGACTACATTTATCAAGATTACACTTACAAGTTTTAGATGCTAATTTCACTGCTTTTCTATCCCACTAGCACATGAGCTCCAGGAGGTCTGATTTACTGAGAACCCCAAGCTGAGATCAATAAGTGCAATATATCAGTCTCTCAACTTGTATTTGTTTGACAAATGCATTCAAACTATAAGATTTGTGTAAGGACAGCCAGCAAACAACCATCATTACATTTCCATTCATGGGGTTTATGTCTTTACTAAAATATTTTTCAGGGCTGGGGAGATAAGTCAGAGGTCTGTGTGCCTGCCTGGTAAGTGCGAAGACCAGGGTTCAATCCCCGATACCACATGTCATGCCGACCCTGTGCTCAGAAACCTGGGCATTGTGGCACAGACCTATGATCCCAGTGCTGGGGAGGCTGAGACAGGAAATCACTAAGAGGGCGAGCGGCATAGCGAGACCCTATACCAAATAAGCAAATTTCAAAAACTTTGAAAAGTTTTTTTTCAATGTTTTTATTTGATGACCCTTCTTACAATCAGTCTTGCTTCTGTATCCTCTGTTCCAGAAAATACAAGGTCCAAATATAGTTTTTCGCCTACAAAATAGCAGCTAGGGACTCATTTTGAAATTAGTTACTGAATACATAAGAAAGGGTTAAAGATCTGTCTTGATCTTTCCCTATTATAACTGATCCTAATGTACTTAGTAAATGTGGTTTTGACATTATGACTGTCTTCGATAGGGATTTAGGGAGCAAATCAGAAGTTTGTGGTTATGCTAAAGTCAACTTTGCCACTGATAGTCTGGATTATATGTCTTTCGTTTTCCTACTGAAATGTAGCAATTTATTTATAAATGAGAACAAAGCAGTATGCCTTAATTTTACATACTCTGTCATCAGTTTAGCTTGGTTTAACAGTGTGTATTAGGAGACTTTATTGTACTCTTTGCAGTGGGCACTGAAAGAATCTAAGAACTAACAAGTTCTTAGAAAACTTTGAATGTAAAATCTAGATATGTTTATATAATACACATGTTCATTAGGGACAGCATAAATATCACTGTAACAATTTTTCAATTAACATTTAATATTAATGTGTGCCTTAAAGATGATGTGGATAAGTTTAATTAAACAATTCCAGATATTTATGTCAGGTCCTTCCCCGTCCACCATAACACAAATTAGATACCACCTTTTACCTCTTTGGTTCACACATAACTTTAAGTCAAATTGTTGAGAACCTCCATAACACATATTTCATATGTAATGACTGTAAATGATGTATGTGGTGGAAGAATTATGTAGTAGAACAGCACCCTTGGTCCAAATCTAGGTTTGATCATAGACCAGGTGGGTGACTTTTCAAAGTAAATATACATCTTAAAACCTACCTTTATTTTATCTCCATTGATGCTTATGCTATTTCAGGGAGCTATGATTAAGATTTAATAAAGTAACGTAAATAAACTGCCTTATACCCAGGAATTTTAATAGTAGGTTTTAGTAATAGTGTGATAGGTATATGTCCCATTTTTAACACAATACAACTCTCAAACCCGATGGCGAACTTTTCATTCAGCCTATTTTATAAATGCAGGTGTCTTTATTAATATTTGGCCACCTGTCTCAGACACATAATCCTTTGTTCTTGCCTCTGGCTGTCATTAGATTTACTGCCCTTAGGGTAGGACCAGCCTTCTCTCTCTTTGCAGCTCCTCCGAGAGCCCTAGGCAGCACGCTGGCTCCACACAGAGAGTTTTAATAAGTTTTCAGCCCTGGGGATATTTTTTTCAGAGTTAAAATTGTTATAGGAAAGCACAGACTGACAAATGGGTTGCGAAGGATTGGGTAGTAAAGATTTACAGTGGGACTGGCATTTCTTTTCTCAGTTGAGCAATCATTGTGCCCTATTTCAGATATTGGAAGTTTTCGCTGAATTTACGGGCTCATCCTTGGCATCCATTATCCCGCCTTTATCCCTTCCGTCGCAGAGCTCATTTCAGGCACTGAAGACTAAACAATGCAGAGGCAGCTCTGCCTTCGGTATTGAGCTTCCCTTCCTCCTCCTGCCTAAAAGCTATGCTCTTTAAAATTAACATCAAATTCCATGTCTTGTGGAAAACAGAATTTTACCACGTGACTTATGTGAGAAGCTCTCCTAGAAAACTGCTGGGCGTATAAGAAAATATTGCCAGCGAAGGGAAACCCCCGCTTATTATATTTTTATAGCCCCAAATAGCCCTTCAAAACACGAGCAAAGACAAGTCTGTGGGGATGGGTGCTTAGAAACTCCAGGAGCGCTGTCACGGGCACTCAGCTGTATTCTGAAGCAACATCCCATTAGCCATGGAAACAGCAGAACACCTCACTGTGGCCAACGCCAGGCCCACCCTCAGACCCCACAGGCCCCGCCCCTGTGCTGAGCTGCTGTAATATGGCTCAAGTACCACTAGGCAATGCTAATTTTAAAAATCTAATTGGATATTAAGAAGGTGCTACACATCCTTGCTGGTGGCTTCATACCGTAATGAGAAACCGGTGACCACACAGACCCAGAGCGTGCTATCGCTGGCTCACAGAGCACCTGAAGTGGCTCTAAAATAGTGAATATGTCAACCTACGGACATGAAGTGTTTTATATTTGCTGATTGTTGGCCCTTTCCTTAATGAGAAAATCTTTGAGACACAATTTCTATCATAATGTAATTTGCATACATTTGTTTAAACCACCTATTGCATCTGTAATGTCTTCTTTCTCCCTAAACAAAAGCTTCAGATAGGAAATTCTCAGTGTGTTGTCACAGAAAAATCTGAAGCATCAGATTTCAGCTTTCCTGGCAAACAGATTGTGATTGAACTTTTTCTTTCTAGAAAGCTTCAGTTGCCCATCTCAGTAAGCAATAGGTTTCATTATTACTTGTGCAGACAAAGGTTCTTGTCCTCCAGCAAACATTCCATGTCTAAATTTTCTGCTACACTTACAGCTAAATTCTCCAATGCTGTTTAGCACTCTTGCTGTACGGTCCTATGGGCTGTTTTGTCCCTCTCTGTCAAAGCTCGCCCCCCTTTCGTTGGCAGAGGGGCACCATCGCTTAGGTGTTCTCTTCAAACTTGTCCTTCCTAATGCACCTCCCTCCTCACTCTTCATGGACTATTTCCAATGAGCATTTTTAAAATGATTCTAAATACCAGTTCTTCAAAACAAATTGGAGGACACAAGAGATAGCTCAGTGGATTGAAGAGACTGCTTGGGTAGAGCGCAGCAGCCCGATTCGATCCTCTGCGGGCCATGCCAGCCTTGCCCGCGGAGCGCACTGAGACTGCGATTGAGACCGGGCTTGGTAGTGTGCGTCTGTAATCCCAGTGCTTGGGAGGCTGAAAATAGGAAGATCTCTATGAGCCAGATCTAGTAGTAAGACCCTGAAGACCCTGTAGTCCCTGTACCAAATACATTAAAAAAAAAAAAAGACTCTGAGACAAATTGGAGAGTCAAATGTTATGGTTTGCGTCTACATGTGCCCTCAAAGCATTATGCAGTCATGGGTGTGGGCTTGAAGAGTTTCTGACTGGTTCATGGTCCACCACCTGAGTTATGGGTGTGACTGGGTAGCCTGCGTACAATGTAAGGCAGGGAAGGAAAGAGGCTTGCTTGCTCATGCTCCGCCTTTCTTCTCTTACTGCTTTTGCTCTCTTCCACACCATGAACTGCTGTCCTCTGTCATGTGCCAGCCTGCCTTGGAGCTGACCAAATATGGACTGAAACCTCCAAAACCTGTGAGCTAAGTAAACTTTTCTTCCTTGATTCTCGTCACCAGGTATTTTGTCTCAGCAATGAGAGAAAAGGAGCGAAGACACGAAAAGTTTCAGATTATTGTTAATTCAAACAAATCATGGTATCTTGTGAATTTACTTGACATCTTTGAAAAAGTGTCCCAAATATGTAACTTTCGTGGAGTCAGAGTAGGTTTTTCGTTTATCCCTTATATATCTGTTTTGGTCTCTCTTAGTCTCTCTCTCTCTCTCTCTCTCTCTCTCTCTCTCTCTCTCTCTGTGTGTGTTTGTATGTGTGTGTGTGTGTGTGTGTGTGTGTGTGTGTGTGTGTGTGTGTGTATGTGTGCTTTGGAGCATGCTGGCTTAGATTTTTGGGGCTATACTTCAGCCATGGAAGCTCTCCTATCACTTATGTCAAGGTAGCCCTGTTTCACATAAAGTACAGATGATTCATTTGATTGTGATTTCAGAAACACCTGATCAGTTCATTTAAATAAATTTAGATTAGAACAGAATTTTGATATTACAGTAGAAAAATGGTCACTATTTTATTACATTGTACTTTATAAACTTAAAATCTCAAAATAGTAATGAACACAATTTATATAAAATAAAAGATATGTATAATACGTATTTTTTATTTTACATCAACATTAAAAATATATTCTTCTGGTATGATGATTTAAATAAATTTAGGGACTGAAATTATTGTGCTAGATAAGTCAAATGTGTCTCATTTAAAAAATGTTAATAAGGAAAATATGAAGAGCACAATCTCAGATATATTATTTATCATTTATTATTTCTCATGCTTATAGAATTGCTTAACTGTCTTCCCCTTTGCTAATAATTTCAGTTGTATGTTTATTGGAAAGTGAAACTT
>PVKN010034058.1:0-11905 GCA_004027915.1 Capromys pilorides
GTATCCACACTGACACCTCCCAGTGAACCCCATGTTCTTTCACGTTACAGGATGATTCATAAATTTAGCAATCCTGTTTGCCACATTTTGGTCTAAAGAGTTCTATAAGTTTAATAAGTATTCAAACAGCTGAATTGAATTCATCCACATCAAAGAATGCCTAGTGTGGTGATTAAGATGATGAAATTTGGTGCCAGATTAGCTAAAATCTAACCCTTATTTTACCACTGTGAGACTTCAGCCACTCATCCCACGTATAAGTAAAATGGGAATAGTAATATTTTTCTTATAGAATGATGAAGGTTAAAAAACTAACATCCATAAATTACTTATGATTCAGAAATTAATTGACTTATTTGTTTTGTAATACTGGAGCTTGAACCCAAGGTCTCTCATATGTGGGAAAAGCTTTCTACCACTGAGTTCCATCCCTGGCTCCAAGTTAATTGATTGTAGTAGTCTCTTATCATTTGCTTTTCCATGTTACATTCCTAACTCAAAGGAAAATTCACCTAGTGTGGAAAATCACCAGTTCCTTCAGTTGTTCTAGTTGTTCTTCAGCTTTCAGTTCTATGTTGTCACATATATACCATAGAGAGTCTAGAACTAAATTCAAACTTAGCTTTGATCTTTAGTTTTCCAAAATAAATCTATCAGGAAAGGCAGTGATGAAAACCAATAGTAAAATAATGTACAGACACTGAGTAAGATCACATAGGTTTACAGATCGATGATGGCTCTAAAGGAGTTCTCCTTTACCCGCTAATTATTAGACAGCAATCTTTGGTGGCTTGGCCAGGAGTGCCCCTCTACCTCTCTAGGTCTAGAATAAATGCTACATGGAGGGTCGTCTACGCACAGGCTAAGTACTCTTGGATTGGGGCTGCTTCCTACTTGAGCAAAGTGTTCAGTTCTTTCCCGAATCTGCTTCCAAGTGTTTTTTGCCTATTGAATCCACTCACATTCATTTTTATGCAAAATAGGATTAAGGGATTTTTTTTTTCTCTTGAAATAGTTTTCCCACTGATATGTGGGAGATTTTTATTTTTAATTGCAGTAAATAAAAACCTAGTCAAGCCAACTTTAAGTAAATTAGATTTGTAGCGAACAAAGAAAAACTGTGGCTAGTAAACTTTTGGATAGTAAAATAAGGAGGACCAAAGTACCACAATAAATAGATCTATTTTATTCAGAGCAGTTGAACTTACCATAAAAGAAGACACAGAAATGCGTCCCACACAGAGAATATCCTATCCCTGTCACCTTGGCCCAGATTCTTGCCTTCTTAGTGAGAACCACTAAAAAGCCTACAGCTTCCGCTGTAGGCAACAGGCTGGAAGGGAGGACATAAAAAAGTTTGGAGAGAAAATTGTATCACAGTCATTAGAATTTTATTTATTTGCTACACATGTTTTCACCCACATGTCAATATGTGTAATTAAAATAATGTGGAATTTAGTTCTTGCACTGTACCAAAGTTGGAGAGTAACTTCTGGATGTAGATACAGTAAGCTGCATTCAGCGGCTCTTAGGGATTCTCTCCTGGTTCTGATCCGATAGTTAGGACCGTTACTTACAAGCACATTCGCACCATTTTCCCATAAAGTGCTATCATCGGGCATCAGTCTGCATGGAGCTTATTTGCCATTTCGCCCACTCATATGGCCAGGTTATTTTCTTTCATCATTATTCTTATTGTCTCTGTATGTCATCATAGAGTGGAAAATTTTATTCTAGTAGGTGTTTCGTTTGCTTGTGTACTGTGTTTTAAGTTCCTTAAAACAATGCTGAATAAGATTGACCTGATATTAATTCCTGACAGTTATACCTCCCTAGACATAAAAGTTGCCTCTCCTCATCAACAAGTAATTATTAAGTACCACTTAATATTATTAATTAGTAATTATTAAGTGCCAGATATTGTTTTAGATGCTTAGGATGCAGGCATGAATCAGACGATGATCTCAAATCGCAGAGTTTACATGTTAGTAAGGAAAGACAGTCAATAACAAATAAATGCTGAGCATTTCATGATGCTGAAGGAAAGGCAGCTTCTGCCTTCGTGGAGTTTTATGATTTGAGAGATTCTTCAATGACAAATTATTTTCCTCCAAATCTGTCATGTGTATTTCAGATCAGACGGGAACAACTTTCTTGCATTTTATGTATATTTAAAGGAATGGGAATAATGAAGCCACAAAAAGACTCCAAAGAGTGAATGTTCAATCTTTTTCATGAGAAAATGTTTAGGTAAAGTTAAATCAATACACATGTGTGGGATATCCGTGCAACACACAAAACAGAAATTATAGTCTTTACTCATAAGGACTGACTAAGGAAGTTGAACCAAGCAGACGACCAGGTACTGTTAGTCACTTAATATATTTTGACTGTGTCAATCCAAGAAGCCAGAGATTGAGCTCCTGGATTTCTAGAAGCTGGTTATAAGGATATGCTGAAGTTCTGTGAGTCAGCTCGGTGAATATCCTCGGTAGTCCTGGTATTATGAGTAGATGTCTCACATGTTCTTCCTAGACTTAGTCTGAGGCCCTGATCTTAATCTCCACATTGTGTTCTAGTCTACGGTACTTTCCCTTTTTAATCTGTTATAGTTAATCTTTATTATCAACTTGACTGAGTTGAGACAATTAATAAAGCCTATTTCTGGATGTCTGGGTATGGCCTGGGCACATGACCATGGAGACTCTCTGATCCCTGGATCCTTTCCCTGGTTTTTCTTCCTTTCTTTCTCTGCTTCTTGACTGCATGATACAAGCAAATTTCCTATCGTGTCTTTTTCCCATGACATTTGTGCACTGAAGCCACCAAACCACAGATGGAAACCTCAGAAACTTTGAGCCAACACACACCTTTTCTCCTTTACATTTTGTGCGAGTGGTGATTGAAAAGTATGGTGAATGTTTAAGATTTTTTGAAAATGTGTTACATGAAAAGAAACATTGCCATTGATCCCCCTCAAAATATTCTGCATGCTTCAAACACACTTAGCCTGCCATTATTGCTACTTTCTGAGGAAGTTCTTCACATCGTCTTTCATGAGATTGTTACAAAGTATGATCAAAACTATAGTGAGGGCTGGGAAGATAGCTCAGTGGAATAAGTGCTTGCCTGGCAAGCACAAGAGCCTGAGTTCAATCCCCGGTTCCGCAAAAAAAAAAAAAAAAAAAAAAAAACTATAGTGAATGCGGCTACCAGGTGCTATCCAACAGGAAGGCAGGCTCTTGAAAACACAAGAGTATGTCCCCGTCCACTTCACTCACTGGATCTGGTGCCCATGTTTTGAATCAAATCAAGGCAGTCACAATAGCACAACTGAAGACACAAATGAAAGACTTCCAGAACTGCTTCGGAATGTGGCAAGACTAACAAGACAAGCTTGTTGAAAGAAAAGGGCGACTATTCAGAAGGGGATTAATGGAAATGCGTTTTTTAATATTATTTTTTAATTTAAACATACTACTTTTTAGTCACATCTCATATGTTAAGTATTTCTCAGTGTTAGAAACCGACTAATACATTATCCATTTGCCAACCATCTACATGGACCAGGCCTCATCGGGTTCTGAGGATATTAAAATCTTAAAGAAATCATCTCTTCCCTGAGGGGATTAGTTTAGTGAAAAAAGCTACTGACAAAGGACCACATATAGCATGGTTCTATTTATGTAAAATCCCCGTCTTTCCAGACCATGTGTGGGCTCCTGGTTGCCTACCATTGTGTGTGAGAGAGCTCCGTGGGGAGTCATTCTTAGTGACCAAGTGGCGTTGAGAAAGGATGGTGAAGTGGTTCTAGATCCAGTTATGGGAATTGCTTCACAATTCTGTACATATTCAAAACACAGCATTGTGCACACTACATAGGTGAATGCAACGCTATGTAAATTACTGTTTTTAAACACAAAAAGATCACGTTCTTTTAAAAAAGGGAGAAGAAAACACAAGCAGTGCCTGTGCCAACCACCCAGGAGAGATGCAATGGCTGGAAGAAGAGTCGCAAATCACACACTCCAGTTCAGAGATGCTCTAGGCTGCCTCTTGAGGCACCGACAAGAATTCCTTCACCAGTTTCCTCTTCCTACTGAGGCACTGCTCTTGGTTGGCTGTGTCCCTCTCTCCCTTCCCCTGTGTGGCGAATGCTTATTCCCCTTTGAAAATCATCTTGTATGCAGACTCTCCGTGAATTCATTCCTCGGCCCTTCTCTCTTCTGGACGGCGGGAGTGACTTTCTCTTGTTGTTTCTAAAGCATCCTACAAGACCATCATCAGGGGATTTATGGTACATCTCTTCATTAGCATTTGAGATTCTCAAGGGCCATGGTGCACAGGTGACACCAACCCTAGGCCAACCTTGACATAAACCATTTTTTCTCTCATTTGCTTTTAAGTAGGCTTTCACTTTTTCTAAAGATCCTTTAATTGGGGGCTGGGAAGATAGCTTGGCTGGACTAGGCACCTGCCTAGTAAGAGCAAGGACCTGGGTTTGATCCCCAACACCGCATGCTATGTCAACGCCAGAATCCCAGATGCGATGTGCTGGCCTCCAAAACCAGGCTTGGTGGTGCGTGTCTATAATCCTAGTGCTGAAGAGGCTCAACAAGGAGGATCACTATGAATCTGAGCTGCATAGTAAGACCCTGTACCAAATAAATAAATAAAAAAATAAATAGATAGATAGATAGATAAATAAATAAATAAATAAAATTTTATATTCTCCACAGAGTGACTTGCATTCCTCTCCTTTCCCCTTATTATGACACAATACATAAAATGTTTTTCTTGACTCTCACTCTTTTTTTTTTTTTTGGTCTGGCTACTTTTTTTTCCTGTTCTGCCTATAGTTGTACACATACTATTACAAATGAGTAAAATTGTAGATAATTTCCTTTGTTAATTTGCCTGTTGAGATCTGATGTACCCAACTATCAAATGTAGAGCAAAAGTCCTTTGTCCCTTACACTATCTAGGGAGAAAGAGAAAAATGGGAGTGGGGGGTGGGGGGAAGCAGCGAGTCACCTCTGATGGTCATACCATGGCACGTGAACCAAAAGTGAGGTGAACGGTTCTTCTTGGAGCTAAGAGCAAGGAGAAGCAGTTGTAACCAATATGGGGCAGTGAGAGAGGCCCAGGCCTTGATGGTCCTCGGGATAATTGAGGTCAATCTATAAAGTCCATCAAGGCACCTCCAGACCCACAGAATCTGAATCTTTGGATCTAGGGTGTGATGAAAACATAGGGATTTTTAAATAAAAAATAAATTGAAATAATGCTAGGGACCCCCCACTCGGGACTCCCCTCCTGTGTCTCTCTCTCTCTCAGACAGGAGCTTTCTTTCCCCTAATAAATCTATTCTGCTCATAAAAAAAGAAATAATTCTTAAATAAAAGTAGAGAAAGGGATGGGATAAAAACATAAGTCCCCACATACTAATTTGAACAAATGTTAATGTTTCCATATGGCTGTACAGAAAAAGTTGTACATTAATACAGTTCTGTTCTTTGCTTTATTCCAGGGGAGACTTCTTGGGGGTACTGGATTCTGATTCTGTGAAACCATTTTACAGCTCTGCATGCTATAGGTAAGTAATAACACCAGAAGGTGATTGTTGTCTACAGATATATAAATTCTGTGCTTTCCTTCTGCACTAGGAAAAAACTATTTGTGCATATTTCAATATTCCTGACCTATAAGTGTATCAGTTTCTGAATTGTTTTTGAACCCGTTATAACATCCACCTACTTCCCTCATTGATTAAGTTAAGGAAAAAGGATAGTATGTATTCTTTTTTATATCTGTGAGTCAGGATTTAAAGTAAAAATATGTATGAGCTATCCCCCCAGCCCCTATCTATCTGTCTCTATCAATAGTTCATACAGGGTCTCAGTGCACAGCTTGCACTCATAGTGATCCTCCTGTTTTCAGCCTTGCAAGCGCCGAGATTACCGGCAAGCACCGCGGGTTTCCATGGCCTGCTCGGTTCAGCATGTGGGGATCCTACCCTGCTCCCTGCACTTGCCTAAGTGGCCGCTTTGTCCCCTGAGCTATCTCACTGGCTCTTCGGTCTTATATCTTTTCTGTCCTCTGCTTCTCCTCAGAAGCAATCACTGTCATGAATTTGGTATAGATCTAAGCAACAATTTTATACTTCTCTTAAATATATTCAAGCTAAAAGAATATTAAGTAATTTAAACATAGATTTAACTAGGATAATGATGTGATATTCTGTAACTTTTAACTGAACAATAGACATTTGCACTTTCCTCGTGGTTTACTTATTTTTCTTTTTTCCATTTTTTTGGAGGACAAATTTAACTATTTTTCTAGAAAACTGTCCACTCCATTTACTCCCCAAGTTTCTAGCCTCAAGATTTTCAGCTTTCTGTGTCAAGATGTTCTTTCCAATACATTAATTATGCCCTGAATTAGCTTTTTAGTGCTGTGACAAACAAAGAGACCTGAGGATAACAATGAAAAAAGGCAAGGCTTCTTAGGACCATTGTCTAAATCATCCTGTGTACATAAGTGTATGGCTTTGCCCCTGCAACTACTTTCTCTTTGCTTAATAAGAAGAAAGATTTGTACCAATAGTGTTTAGAAAAGTTATTATGTCTGCATCTTGTACTCTACTTCCCAACAGTATGCATTGTATTAATTAATGTGGCTGTCCAACTAACGTATTTTGAAACTGTCTCATTGTTATTTCTTTCTTATTAAAATTAATGAAATTATTTTAAACAGAAGGCAAGGTTTATTTCAGCTCCTAGAACTAGAGATTTCAGTCTCTAATCAGTCGGCTCCAAGTTTTCAGGCCTATGGTGAGGTAGAAACGTCATGGCAGAAGGGCATGATGGAAGATAGCGTTTCACCTCATGGTCACCAGGAAGTGGAGAAAAGCTAGAGGTGAAGGGGACATAGGAACGAGGCAGGCTCCCAGGACAGAGCTTTTGGATCTGTCTGTCTGTCTGTCTGTCTGTCTGTCTGTCTGTCTGTCTATTTTTCTCCTGACTACCCTAATTTCAGTTGGAAAGGGCCCTAGTTTTTCCTTCTCTCCAGTAGGCACTAGCCACTAAAATTTAGTATCTTTGCATGTAAGAAAGGGAAAGACGTGAGCCTAGAGAGAAAAACCTCAGGAAGATGGCAACCAGTGCCAGATGTCTCTGCCTCTGTCTCTGCCTGCTGTTAGTCCTTTCTCCCATTGGGCTCCTATAAACAAGGAGGAACCAAGAGGGCTTTTGGGAAACCTCTGCCTATCGGATTGTTACTGTGAAAAAGCCTCGCATGCTAGCCACAAGATGGTTTCAGAATGAGTCACGCTACAGGCTTTTTAGTAAGTCAATGCCATGGAAACAAGGAGCAGCTAAAGAGAACATTTTTTAGGACAAAAATAGACTTAGAAGGAGCAAACTCCAAATGCAATGTACACTGATTTTTTTGACCTATTTGAATAAAGCATCCCAAAAAGAATCCCTATAGAACAAGTAGAAAAATTTGTGGCTTTTCTAAAATCTAATTTTATTTTTTTGCTACCGGGGATTCAACTTGAGGCTTTGTGCTTGCCAGGCAGGCACTTAGGTTGCTGGAGCTGTCTCCAGTTAGGAAAAATTGAATAAAAACTGTATACTAGACAGTATCAGAGAATTGTTGTTAATTTTTTTGGTGTGATTATGGTGTTGTCTGTAAATAGGACATTGTAATTGTGTTGTTGATGTGTACTAAGTTATAAAAAGTGTTACTGGTTCCTAGAAAGCCATAGCCTATCACTGAAACCTTGCTGACTTAAAGAATGAGCCATTTATTGTGTTACATTCCTAGGATGCAGAAGTCTGAGGACCAGGTAGTGACAAGGCTCTGCTTCCTCTAGTGACCCTGAGGAAGAACTGTCCATGCTTCCTCCAGTTTCTTCTAGCTCTGGACAGCGCCTAGCTGCTGGCTGCATGGTTTGCCTTCTCTTCTTTTGTGTGGGTCAAGTGAAAACCTCTTTCTTTTACAGGGACAGTTGTCATTGGATGTAAAACATATAAAAAGAATCTGTGATGATTTTCTCATCTCAGGATCCTTAAGTTAATTGTATGTGCAAAACCACTTTTTCTAAATAAGATAACATTCTTTCAACAAATAATTATATTCTCAAATTGTAAACCTTTTGGGAACTACTCTTTCACCCCTATAGAGGTAAATATGAAGATATCTTAAATTCATTTTAAGATAATTCAATAAAAACAAATATGCATGAAATAAAATAGAAGATTTTCAATTAACAAATTTAGAGAGTAGGCACATGAGAGGGAGTTCATTGTGTTATTATCAATTTCTTTTTGTGCCAGGGATACAGCTCAGAGGCAAAGCATCTGCCTGGCAAGTGCGAGGTTCTGAGTTCAATTCTTTGCACCAAACAAAACATAACAACCTCCCCCCCGCAAAAAAAAATAAATTTTTATTTCTTTGCAATTTTCATACTAAATTTAAGTCCCTCATTTTATCAAGAGAAACTCACTTAAGGAGCTATTTCTGTGTAGATGGCAAGCATATAAACTCTGGGGACAGACTGCCTATGTTGACATAACAAGTATTTCTGTCTTATGTCACTTGGTTTTTTTCACCTATAAACTGTGAAGGAGGAAATTCAGGTATCCGTTGTGAAAGTTCAATGAAACATTGTTCAGTAAGTGCTGGGTATATCTGAAGAACCCAGCAATATCAGCTACATTGGTTACTACATTCGGACTTTCAGGGGTCTCCCTCATAAACCTGCCACCATTAGCTCAGCTTCCTTCCTTGCAGGAAGGAAGAGCAGTAGTCTACAGCGTGTTCATGGGAAGGTGTAGGGGTGTGGAGGGGAACAGCCCATGTGCAGAGCATAGGGTAGTTGAATGGGGGCTGGGACAGTCCTGGGGGAAGAGTGAGGCAGTGAAGGGGGAGGCAGGGAGAACGGAGAACATGTGCGATCCTTCCAGACATTTATTGAGGTTGGCTCTATTCAACCTGGATTTCTTCTTAGTCAAGACACAGGCTGAATTAATGCAAATTGCACAACTACTTCTCACGTCTAGAAAGCTGCTGCACTGCTGACTCACTCAACCTAAATGGAAATGTTACCTACCCGATCTTGACCTGTGTTAAGAGAAACTGCCTCTGCTTCATGAGGAGGTCGCTGGCTTTGGAGTACGGGAGGAAGCTCAAGCGTGATCAAACCCTCAGGGAGCCCTGTTGTCCCAGCACAGCCAGGCGTCCTGTGGCTACTGTTGTCTCCTTCCACACCTCAGGGTGTCAGTGCATCACCAAGCAAGTCATGCGTCAGATTTAGGGCATCGTCTCATTGTTAGCTGAAGAGGTGGAAGGTTTTGGCTCCCTCACTTACTATCCTATATTTCCTTCATCCTTCTATAGTCACCAACTACATATAAGACCTGTAACAAAAGAAATTGTAGCTGACTTTTAAAAATGAAACCAACAAGTATAAAGGGTGAAAATCACATCCTTTTAAGGGCATGCATCTCTTTGTAAAGATCTAGATACTTTTATGAATCTTTGAGTTGTTCCCTTCTAGCTTAAACAGTGCAATAAAACTTTAATGTGACAGAATCAGCTGCAGATGGGCTGGATCCAACCTAGATGTTCTAACAACTCCCAGACCATGCTGCTATGCTTTGGATCACAGACCATACGTTGAACTGGAGGGGTACAGAGCACTAACTCTTAAACGCGACAGTATTTTGGGATAACTTGCAGCATAAAAATATGACTCATACCTTTGAGATTCTTATCTGATCTTGAATCAGAACTTTTGGGCAACAGAACTTTTAAAAGCCCCTTGGTACCCACCCTCTTGATCTCCTCCAGACTCAACTCAGGCCACACGTGTGTGAGACTTCCTGCCCTGCGCCTGCCCTCCAGATTCATCTCCAGGCCCTGAGTGTGTGAGAGAATTACTGTACCACACCCACCAGCCAATCTCCTCTGGATCCGTTCCAGGCCTGGCTTGTATGTGGCATTCACTTCCACAGGCTGCATCATGAAGAAGCTAAAAACAGCATCCAGACCCAAGCTGGCAACATCTGGATGAGTTCAAACTTGGTAGATCTAGACCCAGTAAGCTGAGACATTTTGCTGGACTCAGATCCATGGAACTGTCTTCTCACTTTTTCTCTTGATCTACAGTGCAGGCAACAGGTAACCGAGCAAACTAACCAGCCTGGAAGGCCCCAGATACATCAATGGGAGGTAATCAGACAGAAATTAAGTGAAATACAAACTTCCAACTTAATATCTGCTTAGCTACACAGACATAAGGTTTGCTCTTACTGTGTAAATTATGAACTCATTAGTTACAAAAGTCTGTCAACTGCTAAATATCACTATCCATTTTAGTACTAACTATAGTACTGTAAATATAAAACTATAACTGCTGTAATCATATAATCTCTTATGGGTAAGAATTACGCTAAAGGTATAATTGCACCAAGATCTATACCAAAGGTCAGTGAACAGTGCTATACAAAATGACAAAGAGAAAGAGCAAGATGCAATCTGAGGTCCTGAGCCCACCCAGAAAAAATGCAGGAGACACTAGCATAGAATAAAATGGGAATCTCACAGCTGAAATCTCTGAATTAATAGCATCTGAAGTAAAGAAAAAACTGCAGAAAGGTATAGAGCAAATCAGATCAGAAATAACCTCTATAGTAAAAAAAAAAAATCTCTGAATTAATAGCGTCTAAAGTAAAGAAACGAGGGGTTGGGGAGATAGCTCCGTGGCACAAGTGCCTGCCTGGCAAGTGCGAGGTCGTGAGTTTGAACCTCAGTCCCGCCAAAAAAATAAATAAATAAATAAATAAAAATAAAGTAAAGAAACAACTACAGAAAGGTATGGAGGAAATCAGATCAGAAATAATCTCTGAGGTAGAAAAAGAAATCCCTGAATTAATAGCGTCGGAATTAAAGAGATAACTACAGAATGGTAGAAAGGAAATCAGATCAGAAATAATTTCAGAAGGAAAAAAAGAAAGGATAACATAATAAAAAAATTAATAACTGCTTCTGAAGAAGACACTGATAAAAAATTAGATGAGATTAGAAAAACAATGGATTCCTTGAATGAGCAACATAGGAGAGCAATAGATTACAGGAAGTAGTCTCAAAGGGATACACAGGAACTTAAAACCTCAATCACAAGCTGGCAAAGCCATCTGAATGAAAGTGAAGATAGAGTTTCAGATCTTGAAGACACTGTTGAAGCTAGTGAAAAGGTAAGAAAGGATCTCTTAAAAACAACTAGGATACAGGAAAAAATAATTCAACATCTGCAAGATGATGCAAAGATGAACATGAAACTAATAGGCATCAATGTGAAAGGAGTCAATACAAATGGTGTACAAAGAATATGGGCAGAAGTATTAGCAGAAAACTTCCCAAATATGGGGAAACAAACTGACATTTTCTAAAATGGACTACATACTATTCCATAGGTCCTGCTTATGTATATGCAAGAAAACAGAAATTATCCCACAAATATTATCTGACCACAGTGCAATGAAAGTGGAAATAAATGACAAAAAAACCCACAAAACCCCCATAAACACATGAAAATTAAACAACACCCTCTTCAGCAACCAATGGGCTGCAGATGAAATTAAATAAGAAATTAAACAATACCTATAATTTAATGAAAATTTAAACACAACTTACAGGAATTTAAGGGATGCAATGGAAGCAGTCTTTGGAGAGAAATTTATAATTCTGAACCTACATATTAAGAAAAAAGAATGGGAAGAAATAAATACTGTAATGCTGCACCTTGGTCATCTAGAAAAGGAAGAGCGAACCAAACCCAAAGCCCAAAGACGGGAGGAAATTATAAAGATTAGAGCAGAAATTAATTCAATGGAGA
>PVKN010034059.1:0-11903 GCA_004027915.1 Capromys pilorides
TCCCTGCTTCTCTCTCCCCTTCATCTCTCTCTCCCTCTCTCTCCCTCCTCCCTCTCCCCCTCACTGTGCCTGTTTCCTGTTTCCTCCCTAAGGTCATGATGCTACATGAACACCTAACCACACAGAAAGCAGATGTCATCAGATCCACTAAGTGGGGCTATTCCCCCTGAGGACAGAGTCCCCTTGGGCCCCTGATGCTCACAGACACGAGACCATGAGTCATCAATGAGACACTGTGACTCCTCGCCTTTCTCCCTGAACCTCCTGAAGAAAAGAGGAAATGACCTGTGACACAGGGATGCGTGCCCAAGAGGGGTGCTCCACATGGCGCAAAGCGTGAACAAAGCTCCGCCGGGGCTTCCGCCCTTATTACGTGGGGCGCCGGTCTCATGTTTGGTTTCAAACCTTGGAGCTAAAGAAAAATATCGCTTGAAGTATGACGTGGGGGTGGATGCAGTACAAAGGCTGATTCAGAACTCAAAACAAGGGCCACATGGTGCTAATGTTCCGCGACTTCTGTCATTTCTAAAATGATTATAATGCTTAAAAGGCGTACTTTGACAATCAGGAACATGGGCGCGAAAAAAGCCCTAATTGCTCCTGCAGTGTGTAAGACAGGATTATGGGAGAGAGAAAGCCAATTTGCACCACTGGTCAGTAAGGTTCAAATGAAGTGTAATTATGTTAGCTCAAAGAAAAGTTTGACTGAAGATTCCAAAAAGCTTTAATTATGAAGAAAGAAAAGAATTCCAGGTAAAGCTGCCCAAGGAGGTTACGGACTTGTTAGCTCCGTATGCAGAAAAGAGAAACCCAGCAATTAGAGACAGGGAGGATAACCCAGCCTCCAGCGGGGCCCGGGCTCCGTCCTCCGCCACCCGCTCTAGAATCATCGGCCCTGTGCTTTCCGGGTATCTAAGAGCCCTGAGAGAGAATATGAGGCTGAGGGGAGCCCCACCGTCACCCCACCTGAATGCACCTGGCCAAAGAGAAAGGGTCGGGGAGCATCTCTTCTCCAAAGTCTAATCTCTGCGATACCACGCGGGATGCGCAAGCAATGAGTCCAGCATGGCTAGAGCCAGGCGGGACAGCTCTGCCTGAGACAGGGCGTGGCGGCACGCGCCTGGAAGCCCAGCTCATGGGAGGCTGCAGACAGGCGGGTCACCACGAGTCCAAACTAGTAGCGAGGCCCTGAACACCCTGTAGACCCTTCCCTAAAATAAAAACATAAAATAAAATAAAGGAAAAGGAAGGCTATGATTGGGCACAAACTGAAAACAAAAAGGACTAGAAATGGTCTAAAAGATAGCCCAGATCTGTAACATCCACCTATGGCTCAAAACTCTTCCTTCTAGTACCACTAGTACCAAGATCACTAGTACCACTAGTGATCTTGAACAAATGCATTTGCATTTAATTATTTGGGGCTGATTTCATTCATAACTGGCACCCAGGATCTATTCTTTTTTTTTTTTTATTTCAGGACCAGGGTTTGAACTCATGACCTTGCCTTTGCCAGGCAGGCACTTGTGCCACGGAGCTATCTCCCCAGCCCCTCAGAGTCTATTCCTCGGTGGTATTTTTTCTGTGAAGCTGTTGAGGACACGCTTCCCTACACTCCCATTTCTTGGCCGCAGTGGGCTCCTGGTACTTCCTGTCTAGAGCCGGCTGGGAGGCCTGGGATCCGTTGCGGCTCTGCAGCCGCAGCTGCTGTGTGACCGCCATGGATTCCCCATCCCTTCAGGGCTGGCAGCCAGCGGACTTCTCTGGAGTAGACAGTGACTGGCATCTGCTCTACTGGCTCCAGAGAACAGTAACTCCTCCAGAAGCAACCCTTCAAGTTCAGGCCTGCGCCTCTTGGTTGGCAGCCAGCAATGAAAGGGTCTGTCCCCGTGTGAATTTGCATTTGAATTCTCATGGGGAGACAGGCTCAGCAAACCAATTAACTAATTAAACCCATTAACCAAATGGGTAATTAAGCTTGAAAACAAGAGTGTCAACAGCACCTACCCTCCTGGGACTTGACTGTAAATCTGCCAGTTTTCTGTCTTAAAGATGCACACCACAGATGAAAAATAATTGGGGGGCTCCGTCCGATGACCACATAGTGCTGTCACAGGGAACATGGGCCTAATCAAGGGCCCCGCCCCAGCCCTTCCGGTCATTACCTGTAAGTACACAGGAGCTGTGGAGGACGTGGTCCACGAGGCTGGCCAACTCAAGGTCATTTCTTTTGAGAACACACATGGCCATTATGACAGAAAGTGGAGTCAATAGAAATGCCCAAGAGTGATTCCTACGTGGACATAATCAACATCTGAAGATTAAAAAAGATTGAGTTCAGGGGAACAGAAACCCAGGAAAGCCTGCGGAAGAGAGCCCCCCACGCTGATGATCCTGTGTTCAAGGTGAACCCAAAAGGCAGTTTGGCAAAAATGAGACACTCCCAGCCACCCATCCCGAGGCTGACCTCGGCGAGGACGAATGAATCTGCTCTGTTTGGGCCCCATGAGGAAAGTCACTTTGCAACGAACAGCCGGCTCCCTGGTGCCTTCTGCCGCCCTTTCCGCATGCAGAGACCACAGGCTCCGCTCAGGCCCCAGAACATTCCCTCAGTTTTCCACATGAGGAGATGCTCTGCCCTAGAATCCCAAGTAAGAGCCAATGACGCCTCCAAACTGAAATTGCTATAATTTTGTCTTTCGACAACTGCATATAAAACTCTGGTCTGTCCACAGAAATCCCTGGGATGCCAGGAATTCTGTACTGCTCTGTGCCATTCTGACACGTGGCAATTTGTCTTGGCCAAAACAATAAATCAACGCTCCACTGTAATTACTTTTAAGTAGCTCACCTTATAACAGTTTTGTTTTCAAGTCACCTCAGGAATGTTGCTCAGAGTTAACGAGGTACAACACTGGGCTTGTCGCCTCTCAGCAGCTGTCCTATACAGTATGGAATTCACTCAGAAAAAAACTCACAAAGCATTATATGTTAAACGGCAAAGAAAAATACAGACCAGAGTCAAAGATCTTCAGACTGAAGTGGACGGAGGCTTAGACCATTGTGTCTACCACTCTGGCAAAACCAAACTGGTGGCAGTGAGACGGAGCGCAGTGAAATTATTAATTAATAGGAGATGAAGGCCACGGTGTTAGGAACTGTGAAGCTTTTTCCTGATAGGAAAATAAAGGCACCTGTGAAAGCTCAGACTGGACGTTCCTGTTCCTTTCTTATCTTTAGACGTTGTTTTTAACGCTGACCTTGGGTGAGATCAAAGCTCACCTATGCTGAGTCAGTACACAGTTCCTAATCCTTAAGTTTAAAACAGTGTGTTTTTTACTTAAGATGCGCTTTGGAAAGCACCGCTCCGTCACGTTTCCCTCCTGTCCTTGGGAGCCCGGGTTTGAGATGCGGTTCACAGGCAGCAAAGAGCCCGAGGACTCGCACGGCAGAGACCTCAGTCTCCTCCTCTGAAAAATGCAGAGTTGGAACCGAGAGCGCGTGCAATTCCTCCCAGGACCTGCATGACTCCTGCACCAGCGGAGGACTGGATTTTCTCACAGTCCCACATTTCCATCCCTAGCATTTTGGATCCATATGTATGTTAAAAACTGGGGACAGAAAGCTTTTCTACAGATGAAGAGATAGGTTTTCCTTGAGAGGCTCTGCCAGTCTTGCTGAAACCCTAGCCAGGGCACTTATCAAATAAAGAAACCGCCCCGCTCCAGATTGAGGGCTGAGCTCAAGGAAGTCAAAAACCCAGTGCCCCGCGGGAACTTAGAATTACACAGTTGTGGGTCACATTGAGAGAAAAGAATGTGAATTTATTTTCCCCAAATTCTCCAAGACCACAAGAGCTTGGACTCAGTTTTCTTTAAATCATACAACGGAGAAATACATCTTTTTAGAGAGAGCTCTATGTAAATCACGTAACCGAAGCAAAGAAACTTCTAGAAGGAGATGTGGATCCACTTAGTGGGAGTAAATAAGGCCAAAGGACCCTGGGTTCCTCCTCTGTGCGCCCCCCTTCTCTCTGCCCGGTACTCAGTCTTCAGTCCAGACAAAGCCCTGGGGGCATCTAGCCCCCGCAGGAATCCCAAGCCTGGGTTGCTTCACACTGACCAAATATTTTATTCTAATCACCTCAAAGCAAATTAAGTGTATTGGTTCTGACATGGCACAAATTTGTCGGTATTTTCAATGTTTGATAGACTCTTTGTTCTAACTATAAGATTAATATTAAATGCAAGGCTGTTATTAAATGCACCGTTAACATGGTTCCTCAGTTTCTTAATTTCATTAACTAGATGCTAAGACAGAAAGGAAATGAAAAGTCCAAGACAAACAGCATTTAAATGTGCGAAAGCTGCATATGTAAATGTTATTTCTCTTGCTAATTAGTTCCCTAATTGATGGCTTACTGGACACTTGCTATGCATACACCCAAGTTCAGGAAATATGAATAGAATTATGATAAACAGGCTAATCACAGTCACTCCCCATAGGGATGTTTTCAACTACGTGACTTAGACATATTTACTTGAGTGATTGTTATAAAATAAGAATATTGACTTGTTTATACTCTGTGAACTGTTTGGGGACTGGCTTTTTCTTGTAAAAAATGAGTGAAGGCAAAATCAGAAAAAGGTTGGCCATGTATACTCTAATGCACGCAAACTGTCAAAGTCATTTATAAAACAACCTTCAAATTAAATTCCTGGGAAACCAAGCAATCTAAACTTTAACTGCAAAAAACAGGATCAATATGAAATGCTTACTGCTAAAGAAAGAAATAACCGGAGTTTTAAAGACATGAATTTACTTCTATTTTACAGGGGGTAAACAAGCAAGGAGATTTATCTATGAAGGTCACCAAACGATACTTTTCAACAGCAAGAATGTAGAAACAAAAACTAGAAAGGAAATATTTAGAGCTGTTTGAAAATGGGGAGTCACTAGGCCGGGATCTCATTCCCAAAACTGACCGGGCACACAGAGGTCAAAGTGCTTCCTTTGGACAGCCAAGAGGCTTGAGAAAATTCCCAGAATTCCTGGAGCCAGCACTGAACCCTCAGGGGAGAAGCCACAGCCCACCCACCTCCCTACCGTGGCAACTTCGCCCTCTTCTAGGAGGTCACAGCTGGCTGCCACGTCTTTGTGTGGGATTTAACTTTGTCATACAAGGGCTAATGCAAAATAACATGAACTCATACCAACACAGTAAAACGCTAGAAGTTGTGGGACACAATGAATCTCCCACTTCACCTTGAAGTTTCCCCGGCTTCCATAGCCTGGGTGCACACTGACACCTTAGCATTCAGTTATCACTCTTGTTAGAGGTTTTTGGGGAAAGAGCAGTGGTTTTCTCATCCACTTTTCCTCCAAAATGTAGATTTGAGTGGATTTGGTGTAAGAAAGAATTTTCCTTTTTAGACTATAGACAATAGATTAGGAATAAAAGTAAAAGAGCATGTCAGTAATTGCACATTATCCGGATATGACAGTATCACTCACGAAAGTTCTCTGGGGTAGGTAGATTACTTCTGTAATCCCAACACTTGGGAGATGAGGCAGGAGGATTGTTAAGAGTTCGAGACCAGCCTGGGCTACAAAATGAGCTCAAGGCCAGCCTGAACTGCATAGCGAGACCCTGTCTCGAAAGGACAAAAAAAGAAAAGAAAAAAAGAGTTTGAAAGCGTAGCAATACATGTCTATGGAAGATGCATTGTATATGCAATAGGTCAGATAGTTTCCTTGAAAATAATTTTTATCCATAGGCTTTGGTAACGGGCATGAATAAAAATACTGCTGAACAAACCTTGAAATAATTTTTCCACCATATAATCTCTTTTAAATGGACCACTTGATTTATGAAAAGAGGGACAATAATGTGAGCACTGTTCCAACAGAACATATGTAAGTGGTTAGAAACCACAGAGGGTCTCTCCACGGGGCACTAGGTCAGACGCCGAATATGCTCGTGACAGCTACGGCCAGTTCTGTGCGGCTGCCTCTGCTTCGGAGTTGCTCATTTGAATACATTCTCAAGCCTAACAGACAGAGCTTAGACACCCAGAACTGAAGACCAGAGTGCTGGTCCCTCACCAAGCCCCCGTGGCCAGGAGAGGTAGGGGAGCAAGCCGCATTTGGGGTGCACGTCTGTCCACTGGAGATCTCACTTGTAGGGAAATGCTCTCTTTTTCCCCTTTCTTTTTAATTAAAAGAAATTCATTCTGGGTTTTGAATATAACTCAGGGGTAGAGCACTTGCCTAGTATGCACAAGGTCCTGGGTTTTATTCTCAGCAATAAAAAAATGAAGTATAAAACTAAATAAAATCCATTCTGCCTGTTTGCAGACCGAAGAAAGATATTTTTAGCCAAGACATAAACTTCCTGGAGAGGCTAGAAGGCTGTCCTGCACTTACAACAGCAGCACGGAGGGGGTCCCTGCCGTAAAACTATTTCGTCTTCGTTACAACTTGGATCAATACTTGCCTAGCACAGAAGGTAATTGTTTCTCCATAGACACATTATCAAAATTAGGATTCCTTTCTAAAACTCATAGGTGGGAACAATCTACTTGAGTCATGAAAATATCAAGTCCAAAAACGGAAGTCACACTGGAACCAACATAGTCGCTCGCACTGTTAGATGCGTCAGGCTCGTACGGGGCCACCCAGTCATTGTCATTAATCCAACTAGAGAGATAATGTGTGCTCCAAGCATCAACTAAATGTGGGGAAAGAGTCAATCTCCTGTGTCTCTCTTCTCTTCTTTTAATATAAGAGGGGAAAGTCACGATGGCTTTATTTTAGATGATCTTTCCGAACGTGCTGCTGGTGCCGGCAGTCACGTGAGTGTGTCTACCCTGGTAGTCACGCCACTCGACTGGTCACCACTATGTCTCTGGGAAAATGCAAAGGACACATGAGGTATGTCACGGAGCCTACTGTTCTGAGGACTACGTCGGCAAAGCCTTTGGCAGAGCAATAACGTTTGCTGGAGTGAAAGCACGGCCTTCGGGTGTCTGCTCCGTCCGTCTGCTGCATCTTGCTGGGTTTGCAGAAAACGGGCTTGTGTACCTGTGGACGCGTCTCCTCACGGCTGATCATACACATCTTCCTGACGCTATTTATTCCCCACAGACACGGTGCTACAAACCCTCTCCAAACATCCATTAAGGGGAAATTGACTCAGAATAAACTTGGCCACCCTGTGGACCGGCGCTCACGCAGACGCTGGCAAGATGAGCTTGGGCAGCGAGGGCGCGCTGCTGTGGAAACCCAGACCCGCCTCTGGGGGCCTGGCTTTCCTGGGCTTGCTGCCCATGCATGTCTCTACACTTCAGCTCCCATCCCTCCAAGACCAGGACAATGACAAGCGCGCCTTCCAGCTTGTGCTGTTGGAGCCCGGACTTAGTGTGACCAGGAGGGTAAGCAGCTCAACCCAGGCTCGCCGCAAGGGCCGGGCTCCTGTTGGCTGGCATTGCCAGCCCAACGCCCCTGTTATCTTAGAAGGTAGAAGGATGCAGAGAGAGGCTGCGGAGAGACAAGCGAGGGCTGCTGGACACAGGTCAGGGCAACCTCTGTGACACCAGGTCATCTCTCTCTCTGTAGCTGAAGAGCAGACGCCTGGCTCTGGAGTTGCCCCCAGCTGGGAAGCGAGCCCCAGGCCTCTGTCCCACCCAGCCCTGCTGGCTGCTGCCCATGCTGTGCAAAGCAGGAGAGCAGCCGGAAGTGGAGGCCTCCGTGGTCCCAGCGGCCCTGACCGTATGGCACGAGGTGCCCGCTGCAGACGCCACCTGCGCGGCGATGGCAACCCCTCCTCCTGCATACCACCATGTAGTGTGTGTCTGCCCCTGGATCGGGCATGCATTGGGCCGAGCTCCTGGTTTCTATCTGTACAGAGTTTTCATAAGGATATGCAAGGGCGGGTGTTCTTGCCGACACTTTGCAGATCCAGCGGAGAGTTTTCATAGCTGAACAGCGGCGCCATCCGCAGCTGCCCGCACCAAGCAGATGAGATCCTTGGTTTCAGAAGCCAGGCCACATCTTGCCTCTCCTCTGACCCAAACCGCTTACCATCTTAGGTGAAAACTCGCACCCCAGGTAGCCCCGCGGTCCCGCCACGCCTGCCACCCCGTCGTCCTCCACTCTCCCCTCTTATGCAGGAGGAGGGGTTGCGGTCCCTCCACTCTCCCCTCGCGTCCTTCGCTTTCTAGGGTACCAAGTTGCTCCTGCCCCAGACCCTTTGCATCTACTATTTCCTCTGTCTGAAAAAATGAAATAAGTCATCCGTGAGGAGTGTGCAGCCTGACATCTCACCAGGCAGGAGCACGGCCTCAGGGTGGCCCCAACGCTTCCTCCTTTCGTCTCAGCTCTAGAAGACAGTTTTGAACTTTTGTTAGTGAATGCGTCCATGCTCTCGGTCCTCTGGCCTCCAGGGCAGCGCTGTGGAGCCGCCCTCGAAGGCGCGGGCAGGATGAGCCTCCAGCAAGGTGCACCCCCCACCGTGCGCCCATCCGGCAGGTCCTGCTGCCTTACACCCACGGGGCTCACCGCCCACAAGAAGCCAGATGCCCAGTGTCTTTCCTGTTCCTGTTCCTTCCCATCGGCATCAGCACAGCAGCTCTCAGGGGAGTTATATTTCCATGAGGAAGACAGGAAGACACAGGACACAGAAGCTGGCCGAGTTCCCTTGCTACGAGGAAAATGCTGAGAAGGAGAAACTTGCCCTCCAAGCCCTTTCACATAGGAATAACAAACAGATCAGCAAGAATGATAACAAAGGCACCGGGACACCGCGAGAAGCCCAAACAGCAGAGCACACTGGGATCTCCTGCTTTCGAGAGAGCCCCAATCCAAACTCTCTCCCTTTCTCCTACTCCTCCTGTTTGAGGCTGCTTTCCTAGGATGGTCCTGCCTGGAGGAGGAGGAGGGAAAGAAGGAAAAAGATTCCCTCGGGCCTAGAGCAGTTTCTAAGGCTCCCTGCTTGGCTTGGGGACTTGACTGTTTCCTGCTAGCCGTACACGGCTGAACAACTCCTTGCCAGAATTTTCTGCCCTGTCAGAAGGCAACGATGCGGTCACATGTGATGTCTCAGTCAGTGACAGATCATATACATGGTGGTGGCTCCCTAAGGTTTCACAGGAGCTGAACCCTTCCTACCACCGGTGACGCATGGTAGCTGTCACGGCATAAGGCATCACGTGTTTGTGGTAAATCTGGCGTAAACATAACTGTTGTATTTCCAGTCAGATAAAAGTCTGGCACCTGCAGTTATGTATGACACAGAGTTACAAAGACAGGGCCAGGGAGATAGCTCAGCAGTCTAAGTGCCTGCCTGGTGATGGAAACTGGGCGTGGTGGGGCACCCCTGTAACCCCAGGGCTGGGGAGGCTGAGACAGAAGGATCACTGTGAGTCCAAGTTGTGTAGTGAGGCCCCAAACCAAATACATGGAAAAAAAAAAAAAAAAGTTGCCATGATAATAAGTGGCTGAGCAACTGGCCTACACGCTTACTATACTTTTATCATAATTTTAGAGTTTATTCCTTCTGCATAGAAAGCTAGTTGCCTATGCAACAAAATTATTCTTCCTGTGTCTCTTGATTGTGTGGTTTTCTCTCGCATCTGATCAGATCTCCTATTGTCTTATCCCCTGTGGCCACCAAGCACACAGAACTTCCCGCTAATATCGCAGTAATAGGCCACACCGAGTGACTGACCTGGAGGTGAAATAGAGCAGAAAGACAGAAAGTCGGGGTTCACTGCTTCCCTAGCTCTGGTCTTGAAGAGCAAGAACAAGAGGTAGAGGCTGCTCACAGGTCAGCTTCACTGAAGGCAGGAGCACTCGCGCAAGGTAGGCAGGGCGTGTATCGGGGTACAGACAGCTAACAGCCCGGGTGGAAAAGCACAGGTTCTGTGACATTCACCCAGCAGCGAGTGTCCTGAGGCTGCATTTCCTCGGTGCCTTTGATTGCTGAGTGACGCAGGAGGAAGGAATCTCAGCTTCCTGGGAGACGGGGGTCAGTGAGAGCCTAGCGCCTGGAGGCCTAGGCCCCGCTCGGTTCGCTGACAGCGACTGAGAACAGTAGCAGTGCTCCTAGCTGGCTGGGAATTGCTTTGCTTTTTATCCATAAAGTCAAGCCTCTGGGATCTGTGACCAGCCTGAGTGTGTCACCCCCAGCTTCATGCGCTGGGTGCTGGGTCCCGTGTGGCAGGGGAAGATGAGACAGTGTGGCCATTCAGGCTGCTGCCCTCGGGAACGCGGTCGTAGAAGGCGCAACCGTGGCCCCAGTCTTGTTTCCTCTCTCACCAAGCGGCTCCTTCTTCTGGGGTCTTACCAGAGGGCACCGTTACCCTGAGTCCTCGCCCAGGCCCGCCAGGTCGGGAGCTCTGATCTTGGATTATTCTGCTTCCAAAACTGAGCTAACCAAGCCTCTTGGCTTTATGAAATTTCACTCAGCTTATAGTAGTTTGTGATGGCAGCAGAAAATGGGCTAGTGCAGGACCATTCTTGTAACCCTAAAAAGCGGCGCACAGGAAGAGGGAAATGAGAGGAATCCAGCTGCTTAAAATAGCATTTTCCATAAACATGTGTTCTGTCTCATCATGACATCATGGCATAAGAAATAATGTAATAATTGTAATATTATGGGATAATATAATGGTAAGTGTAGACCTGACCCTTCTGGAAGTTGGCAGCTCTGGGGACCTAGTGTGACACAAGAGCCATGGCACTGGGTGGCAGGAGGCTGTGCTCCTGCTTCCACCTGTGTGGTCCTGGGCAGCTGGCTTCCACCCGCAGGCCTCGGCTACGGCATCTTCTCCTGCTTTGCTTCGCGTCCATCTCCACCACCCACTGCAGAAGGACGGACTAGGGATGACCAGGGCGCCCGGCCGGACGCTATTGTTCACGCTTCCTAACGGTGATTGCCGGGTGTTCTTCAATGCTGCAGACCACAGGGATCCAACTGAAGCAGCCAGCTCCTTCATGCTGTGTCCCACGAGGAAATTTATAGACCTGGAGGGTTTTCTTCATTTCTTCATTATCTTTAAAAAGATACAACAGATGAACAAATTGGTAGTGAATCAGACATTAGAGGAAGCAGGAAGCAACTTGGATTCCAAAAATCAGCTTTGGATACACTCACACAAATAAGTCCTATGGGCTGGGGAGATAGCTCAGCGGTCTAAGCGCCTGCCAGGCAAGCACGAGGAACCCGGTTTGATTCCCGGCACCGCACACTGTGCGGGTCCCGGAATCCCAGGTGTGCCGTGTCAGCCCAGAAACCAGGGCGGGTGGTGCACGGCTATAATCCCAGTGCTGGGGAGGCTGAGACAGGAGGATCACCACTAGTCTGAGCTGTGGAGCGAGACCCAGTAGCAAAAGAATTTTAAAAATAAATTTACAAAGAAAAGCCCTGTGGATGGGTGCGGGCCCGCGCAGCAGGCCTCGGCCTAGGAGGCGGGATTGGTCCCCAGGTCCGCAGAGCGGGTGCTCACCCGAAAGGCAAGTCCCCAGCTCGGAGCTTTCTTCCCCACCGCCCGGGAGGGAACAGCAGAGCGCTGAAGCCGGGTTCCATGGCCACGCTCTGTGTGGACTTCGTTACTTTAAACTTGCTTAAGGCAAGTGAAACTCAAAAGTGGGTCACTCGAGCCGCATTTCAGGCTCTCCACAGTCACGAGGGACGCGGGCTGCGCTAGGGGTCATCGCAAGGACAACCCAGTTCCGAGGCGGCAGGAAGTGCGCAGGGCGCTGCCGCCCGCCCGCTGCCCCTGGCATCTGAATAGCAGCGCTGCTGCGACGCATGGGAAGAGGGACGAGGTGAGACGCGCGGGACACCAGCCCTGGTCCGCGCTTCCGCGGCGTCCACAGGAAGGGCTCCCCCTGCCACGTCC
>PVKN010034060.1:0-11894 GCA_004027915.1 Capromys pilorides
CAACATCCAGACTCGTCAGGTGGAGTGGGGGTGGGGCCTGGTGAACTGCAGTGAAGAGGTGAGAAGATGGAGTTTGGCCTGGCGCCCGTTTCCTAAGGTGGCATTTTTTTTGTGGGAGGAGAGTTGTACTTTGGGCACGGGGGCGTTGTCCTCTAATTTAAAGCTCTTCCATCCCAAGGGAAATGTTGAGCATAGCACAATGAGGACGCTTTCAGAATCACAGCCTCTTTTTTCTGAATGTGTTTCTTATGTAAATGTGGCATCCGAGAAATTTCCCTCTACTTTACACTTTAACTCCACCTTTAAAACCCGCAAAATAGAAACAGAGAAAAGGACACCTTGAAAATACTTTGGGTTGCGCCTATTTTCCATTTATACCTTAGGCTCCCACATTTTTTAAAAATCTTTGATTGTTCAAGCCAAGCATATTTTTAAATCATCCTCTGATGAACCTGGAAAGGCAGGAAAAATAATGATTCCTATACATTTAGGCTGCCTATATATATACCAAGAAATGCATGGCATTTTATAATTATCTAAGAATTTTCAGAATACCACAGCGAGGTCAGGTGGCTCCCAGCAGAGAGGTGAAAGGACATTTGAAGAGGCCCCGTCCGAAGCCACTGTGGCCCCTCTGCCTTGGCCCTGATCCTGGGATGGGTGGGGAGGCCCAAAGCTCCTTTTCACCCCTGGCTCCTGTCTTGGACTAGGACTGGCTATGGGTCCACTGCCTATGGCCTGCCTGGGACACCCCTGCCTCACCCATCACACAGAACCCTGCTGCATTGATTCGACTCATTTATCTGTCTACGCAGCCCCCTGGGGACTATATTTTATCTGCATCTTGAAACACACAGCAAAATTATTCTTGAAGGTTAAAGACAGCCAGGGACTGACCAGATGAATGGGTTTAAATCCAAATACAGGCATTTGCTAGCTGCATCTCCTTGGGGGAGTTACTATTAAATTGGTTTTCAGCTAAGGTCTGGTCACTTTTCTTTCTGATCCCTGTTCTTAGGGCCTGCCCACTGACAGAATAAGCCTTCCCTATGTGCTAGCAGGGCCGCATGCCTGGCCACCACATTGTTTCCTTTAAGAGTTTCCTACTTGAGGCTGAGATTCTACTCAAGACAAATCTCAGTCTGGGAGGCTGAAGCTTGAGAATCACAAGTTCAATCTCAGGCTTAGTGATACCCTATCTCAAAACAAAAAATAAAAATAAAAAGGGTCTGGGATACAGCCCAGGGGGAAGGCCCTGGATTCAATCCCCGATGCCACTTTAGAAAGTAAGGGCAAATCTTGGGGGCAAGAGGTGGAACATTTCATGTTGTTATTTGCCACTGAATCCTAGGTGTGAAATAGTTTCAGATCCTTCTCATAAAACACATGATAAGGTACAGAAGGGAAATGAGGCAGGGTTGGGTCTGAAACAGATGCAAGAAAGCAAGAGAAAATTTTCTGATGCATTGCACATTGTTGTCTTCTTGTTAATCAGAGTATAGGATATAGATGTGATGTCTAAACAATATTAGCATTAATCATTCTTTTTGAGGAACTCAGAGAAGGTCTTTGTAAAACTATCTTAATCATCTTGTGTATACACGTTTCCCCTTTCTTCCTTTCCCCTAGTGAGAAAAAAAAGATTCAAAGACAGGAATCATGAAGGGTTGTGGTTAGGGAGAGGCGGCCTGGTATATAGGTAACATTGTGAAGTTAGATAATGTTGAAAAGCCAGCCCTGTCTGTGTTCCTGCTGTTAGCAGTGTGACCCTGAGAAAGACTTTAACTCTTTGCATTGCAGTTTTTTTTGATCTGTAAGAAGGGGCTAAGCCTGGCTGAAGGGTGATGTGATTCTGGGAATTAAGCAGACAACACAGATTATGCGCTTGGTTAAAGAGATGGCAGGAGGCTCAGGGCCGTGGCCAGGGCCGAGGGGCTATGCCCGCTGGCTTCACCATAGGCAGTAGGCTCCCCAGGCTTTGTCTGCGGCCAGTCTTCCCGAGGCTTCCATTTTCCTTTCTTCACCTCAATTCTGAGGCTGTGCCTTTGCCTTCAGCCACCGATGACTAGAGTTGCATCGGCCCAAATTACGAGAGAAGGCGTCTATTCCACCCTCAGATTCCAAACGGGAAACGCAGAAACAGGACAACGATATTTCTCCATGGTGGGCACTGTGACAGATTTAGAGGCAGGGCCTGCTGGTGTCCCTTTAGTGACTAACAGCCGCTGGAGCTCTGCCTCTGTACTCAGCTTGGGCGTGTTAATCACCGAAGGAGAGCTGGTCCCACATTCACCTCAGCTGAGTGGGGATACCGAGAGGAGAGCCGATGCCCCTTCAGGGCTTGCAGGGGTGCTTGGTGCCAGCTGTGAGGCTCCTGTTCCAGGCTCTGAGCATTGCCCAGAGTCTCCAGCATTGTCCTGAACTTGCACCCACCTTGATTCCAGAAAAAGCACAGCTTCAAGGCTACCCCGGGGAGCTCACCTCCCCACCACCCCTGCAAGCGAATAGCCAGTTCCTGGGAGCCCTGCAGACTCCAAGCTCCAGTCCAGAAACTGGCAAGCCACCCCAGCTTCAGTGGCCTCGCAGGCCGCCCCCTCTGCGGACCCCAGCTGTGCAAACCCTCAGTCAGGCTCCCGCCTCTCTCAAAGGCAGATCTGCAACTTGTTGATCTTGAGCTGTTTCATCTGTCTCCCAGGCATGGTCGCGCTGATTGAAGCTCTTCTTCCGCCTTTCGCCACAGTGTCTCTGGCCTGGCATTCTGGGACAAAGGGCAAACCCTTGTGTGTTGGGTTCCCTGGGCCCAGCTTGGTCTCTCTCTAGCTGCAGTCAAAGGGTGGTCGGCCTTAACCAGAGCTCCAAAGGCCAACGGGAGCGGGCAGCCAGTGGGGGACTCTGCGGTGCCTTCCTACCCATGGCACCAGCCCTCGGTGGTGACCGGGAGGCAGAACCACTAGCGACCCCTGACCCCAGAAAGGGATTGGCTGTGACCACGCTGCCCTGACAGCTTGGCTCTTGGGCTGCCCCTTTTCCCCCGCACTTGCTGTTCCGCACCTGGGCAGACAGAACAAACACACAGGCCCCAGCATCTCCAAGAGCCACCCAAGAGGTGTGGAGGGCGAAAGGTGACACAACCCAGACCCCTGGCCCTCCCCGTAGGGCTGGGGCCAGACGGTTGCAGGAGCTGGGGTCCGCACACATGGGCACTGCGGTGCCCCTCCTCCCCGTTCCCCGCTTCTGCACCCCTGCCCCGAGGCTGCAGGTCCTTCAGCCAAAGCAGGCTGTGAGCTCAGTGGCCCTCTCCGCAGGGGCGCCCCTCCCCCATGAGTCCTCTGGCATTTCCTTTTCTGTGCAATGGACCTCATTATAGGTCACAGCGCTCCAGGAGAGAAGAGGAATCGTGGGCTGCATGGCTGTTGAGAAAGTGTTTATTTAAAATCTTACTGAGATTTATTTTTAGAGCCTATGTCTGCTGGCCGTATCAACAGAGATAAATTCTAGTGGGGTCTCTCTGTTCTGCTGACCTTTAAGAAAAAGCTGCAGCGCGACAGAGCAGGTTGTCCCGGGAGGGCAGGTGTCACGCTTGCAGCCCTCACCCGCTCTGACAGGGAGCAGCTCTGGGTGGAGTCGGCCGGCATGTTGGTGTCACAGTCCAGTCCTCTGTGACAGCGACAGTGGGCATCGTTCCCAAGGTGAGCAGCTCCCTCCTTCCTGCCTTCTAGCGCAGGCTAGCTGTGCCTCCTTGCCCCTCCCGGGACCTGTGGCATAATCGCGTAGTAGCAAGCAATCCTGGCACGCTCTCTGCGTCCCAGGTAATTGCTCTAAGTGCGTCACCTAGAGGGACTCTCGGTTCTGCCACGCCCTGGGAAGTGCACCCCGCCACTATCCCCGCACTGCAGACTAGCACTGAGGTCACAGGGCACTCACGCAATTCATCCAAGGTCGCACAGCTTTCCGACTCTCTTCCTGATCGTAACCAAGGACCCACCTGGAGGCACTCAGCAACACTGAGGGCGCTGCACACTGGGAAGGCTGAGCCCAGGGCGCTGAGGCTGTAGAGGGCGAGTAAGGTGGGAGCGAGGCTGCGGTGGGCCTCCCAGAGCAGGCTGCAAAAGCCGCGGCCTGCAGCCGCCTCCTAGAGCAGTCTCCTCTCCTGGAGCCCACATGCGGGTGAATATCTTCCTCTCAGAGGAGTCCTAACCCTTACAGCTTTGTAGCCCTACAGTCCCCTCCTCACTTCTCAAGGTAGATGGAGGCACTGAATGAAATCCCCAGAGACCTAGAAAAGCCCCTGGCAGCACCCAGAGAATGTTCCCGCTTTGCATAAGGGAACTCTCGGTGACAGACTGGCTAAGGAGGGAAGGCCTCGGCCCTAGGCTGTGCTCCCCACTGCAGTAGGAGAGAGGCTCAGGTCAGGAGATCCTGTCCTGATGCAGCTGGGTAGTGTCAGCAGGGTTGGACAGAACATGGGTGGACAGCGAGAGCCGAGATGTGCCGGACCCAAAGGGCATGAAATCACACTACCTGCTCCTGCCAACCAGAGTCCACGTGGGCTTCGAAGGTTGTTGGCATCTGAGGGTAGCAGGAGGGGACATGCAAAGGTAGCTGTGGGCTGTGGAGGTGAGGACAGAGTCTGTCATGTGTGGCTCCAAGGCCCTCCACCTTAGCCTGCCCTTCTTTTTTATTTTAAACAGAAAAACAAAAAATGACAATAAAACAGAGTTTCAAAACTGGCCAGTAGGAGAGTAGCACTACTCAATGCATTCTGCATTGTGCTGTTCACAGCAGCTGCTCAGAGTACAGCCTACAGGCATGAAACAAGTCTAGATCTTCCTAGCATGAAACTTCTCTTCGGTAAGCCAAGAGGAGCCAACTGTATAACTGTGTTAACTGCCTTGTGTATACTATTTGTATATTTTTTTCTTCTGTTCTCCCTTCTGTCTTTTCCCCTTTCTCTTATAACATTTTTCATTTAAAAAGTTTTATCCCCTCTTCCAAAAAAAAAAAAGCTTTCGTCCCTATTCACAGTATCTAGTGTACATTTTGGATCTTGTTTACTCTTTTAGATTCCCGTACAAGTGAGGCAATATGATGCTCACACATATGGGTCGGATCTATTTGACTTATGAGTATGGTCTAGAGTTGCATCCACTTACCAAAAAAAGTCTCAAGTTTATCCTTTATAGCTGAGAGAGGATTCCCCTGTCTCCCTGCCTTCAGCCTCTGAGTCTCTTCAGGTCCTGCTCAATGGCAATAAAGGCCTTTTCAATCCTTTTCTTTCACTTCTGCTTCTCTACCTTGCCACAGGAAAAACCTGAGGCTAACCTCACATCCTATCCCATCCCTCACAACTCTCTGCTTATGAAGCTGTCTACACTGCCCACGTGACCTACAGGAAGCCATGAAAAACAATACCCATCTCCCCAACTCTTTCTTCGTTATAACAACAAAGAGACAGGAATCTCATGCCCAGTGGGTGAGGCCATCACTGACAGGCCTGGCAGGAAGCCACAGAAGAACAAAACCATGTCCATCTGCATTGCCCATCCCAAGAAAAATGACCACATTCATGTGCCCAGCCTATTCAGGAAAGCACAGTGTCATTTATAGCTGAGTAATACTCGGTTGTATACAAAAAAAATGTTCTTTTATCAATTTCATGGTTGATATACAGAAGTTCTTTATCCATTTCTTGGTTGATAGGCATTTGGGTTGTTTCCAAGATTTAGCAATTCCAAATTGTGATATTATAAACATAGGTGCATATATTTTGCTATGATATAATGTTTCTAATTCTACTCAGAAGGGAAATAGCTGAATCAAATGGCACCTCTAATTCTAGTTTTTAAACTAATCTCCACACTGATTTCTATAGTGGTTTAACCAGTCTACACTCTCACCAATAGCAGGGAAGTGTTCCTTTTTCCATACAGCCCCACCAGCATTTATCATTGGTTGTTTTCTTGATGATAGCCATTCTTTCTAGAGAGAGATGGAATCCCAGTGTTGTTTTAATTTGTGTCTCTCAAATGACCAAGGATGTTGAACTTTTTTCAAATATTTATTTGCTATTTGTATTTCTTCATCTGAGAATTGTGTATTCATCTCAGATGTTTATTTTTTGATTGGTTCTTTTAATTTTAATTTCGGGGCCTGATTTTTTTCAGTTCTTATATAAAGAATAGATACAAATTCTTTGTCTGAGGGACAGCTGGCTATAATTCTTTCCCACTCTGTCGGTTATCTTTTCACTTTGTTAGTGATTTCTTTTGTCATGTAAAAGCTTTTTAATAAGGTAAGACCCCATTTGTTGATTCTTTGTTGTACTTCCCCTGTGGTCTGGATTTTGTTCATGAAATCTCTGCTTACACCTTGTGTCTTCAAGGTTTCCACCAACTTTCTCTTCTAGTATACTTAGGGTTTCTGTTTTAATATTTAGATCCTCGATTCATTTTGATTTAATTTATTGCACAGCTTAGACATGGATCTAGTTTTAGTCTTTGGCATGTGGAAAGTCAGTTTTTCCAGTGAACATGGTTGGTTTCTTTGTTGAAGATAATGAGGTGTTGTGCGTTTATAGTTGCACCTCCAACTTCTGTTCTGTTTCACTGATCCTCAGGCTTGACTTTTTTTTTTTTTTTTTTTTCCAATACCATGCTGATTTTATCAAAGTAGGTTTGCGGTATAATTTCAAATCAGAAACTGAGACTTGCCATTGTTGCCTAGAATTGCTTTTTTTATTCTAAGTCTCTTCTGCTTCCAAATAAATTTTAGGAACATTTCTTCTTGTTCTATGAAGTATGCTAAGTGGTATTTTGATTGAAATTGCATTCAATCTGTATAACAGTTTGGGGAGTAAAGCCATTTTTGTTATGTTGGTTTTTCCAATTGTTTGAGCTCCTTTTTCAGAGTGCTTTGGTATTCAATACATAGCTCTCTTATTTATTTGTTAGGCTAATTCCTAGGTTGTTTCTTTGTTTGTTTGTTTATGATATTGTAAAGGGTGTGGTTTTCCTAATTTCTCTCTCTGTGATTTTGTTGCTTGTGTACAGGAATGCTACTGATTTTTGAGAGTTGACTTTGTATTCTTCAACACTACTGAATTTGGTTGTTAAATCCATAGGTCTTTTTGGAGAGCTTTTGGGGTCTTTCTATGTAGAGTATCATGTCATCAGCAAATAACAACAATTTAAGATCTTCCTTTCATATCCTTATTCCTTTTATTTCTTGCTCTTTTCTAATTGCTGTGGCTAATGTTTCTAAAACTATACTGAATAGGAGAAGTGATAGTGGACATCCTTGTTTTATTCCTGATTTTAGAATGAAAACTTTACATTTTCATCCATTTTTGTATGATGTTAGCCATTGGCTTGTCATAGGTAACTTTCATCAGATTGAAATAAACACCATCTGTTATGGATTATGTCTAGTTGTCCCCTCAAAGTCTCATGCAATCATGGGGCAGGGACTTCTAGAGTTTGAGACTTGACTCATGATCCACTGGGATTATGTGTTTTAGTACTGATGGGATTATGGGTCTGAGTCCTTCTGGGATTATGGGTGTGGCCTAAGGTGGATAGGCTGAGGCAGAGAGCCTGAATTTAATATAAAGAGAGACAGAGAGACAGATGTTGGCTGTTGCTCTCTGGTGCCCTTGTTGGTTGGCTGCCTCTGTCACTGTTTTGTTGCTGTTCTGCCTTCATGAACTGGATGCTCTCTGCTCTGTTCTACTCAGCTGTGGGCCAGCTGAATATGGACTGAAACCTCCAGCAACTGTGAGCTAAATAAACCTTTCCTTCCTTCATTTTAAGTTTCGGATATTCGTAAATAAAAAGTAACTAAAACACCATCTATTCCAATTTTATATAGGGTTTTCATCATGAAAGAGTGTTGGATTTTGTCAAAAGCTTCTTCTGCATCTATTGAGATGCTCATGTAATTTTTATCTTGGGTTTTGTTGTTATGATGTGTTACATTTGTTAATTTGCATATGTTGAGCCATTCCTGCATCCCTGGTATGAATCCAACTTGGACATGGTGTATAATCTTTTTGATAATTTGCTGTATTCTGTTTGTCCATATTCTACTGAGAATTTTTCCATCTATGTTCATTAGAGAAATTGGCCTGTAGTTTTCTTTTTTGGTTGGGTTCTTCTCTGATTTTAGAATCAGGGTAATACATGCTTCCAGGAATGACTTTGGAATACTACTTCTCTTTTAATTTTCTTAGAGAGTTTTAACATTAGTGGCGTTCTTCTCTAAATTTCAAGTAGAATTCAAATGATGAATCTGTCTGGGCCTGGAATTTTCCTTGTTGGTAAATTTTTAGTTCCATTTTCAGTTTCATTGGCTAATGTCATGTTATTTAGAATTTTTGCATCCTGATTTTGTTTTTGCAATTGGTTTATGTCTAGGGATCTGTCCATATCTTCTGTGTTTTCCATTTTATTAGAATATAAAGTGTCATAGTAGAGATCTTCAATCTTCTGAATTTCTGTAGGATTATTAGGATTTCCCCATTTTCATTCTTAATTGCTTGAATTTATGTTTCTTCTTCTACTTTTTAATGAGGTTACCAAATGTTTATTAGTTTTATTGATTATTTCAAAGAATCAACTTTTTGAGTCATTGATTGTATTGGTTTCTTAGTCTCAACTGCATTAATTTCTGTTTTTATCTTATAATTTCCTCCTTAATATGAGCTTTGGGCTTGATTTATTCTTTTTCTAGAAGCTTGAGTTTTAACATTAGGTTGTTTGAGATTGTTGTGGTTTCTAATGTGAATTTAGCATTATAATTTTCCCTCTTAGGATTGTTTTCATTATGTCCCATAAGCTTCAATATGTTTGTCAGAATTATCATTTAATTTATATGCTATGTAATTTCATATTTAATTTTCTCTGTAACCCACTGGTTGTTCAGAAATGTGTTAACTTCCATATGTTTGTGTAGTTACTGTGATTTTTTTGTGATAGATTTTCAACTTCTTGCACTATGGTAAGATGGTATACAAGGAATGATTTCAGTTCTTCTACATTTACTTAAACGTGTTTTGTGGGCTAGTATATGATCTGTTGTGGAGAATGTCCCACATACAGTTGAGAAGAAGGCATATTCTATATTTTGAGGTGAAAAATTTTGTAGACATCTACCAAGTCCATTTGTTCACATGCTTGGTTTAATTCTTTTTTTTTTAATTTTAGTACAGGGTCTACAGGGTCTCACTATGCAGACCAGACTCATAGTGATTCACCTGTGTTTAGCCTTCCAAGATCTGGGATTACAGACAGGCGCCACCACGCCCAGTTTCAATCACTGTCTCAGTGTACCCCAGAGGTGAGGCCTGGCACTGGCATGCCAGGGATCAAACCCCAACTGCTGCATCTGCCTACACAAGTGCTTTAATCCGCTGAGCTATTTTGCTGGCCCTTGCTTGGTTTAATTTTAATATTTCTTTGTTGAATTTTTGCCTAGTTAATCTATCTATTTGTGGGAGTTGGGTATTAAGGTCCCCCACTAAAACTGTGTTAGTGCTTATTTTTTTATTTATGTCTGTTAATATTTGTTATGCAATTAAGTACTCACATTTGGTGCATATATATATTTATGATTGTTGCCTCTTCTGCTTGGAGAGTTCCCCTTAAAAGAAAAAAAGTAATGCCTTCATGTTTCTTTTAATCAGTTTTGGCTTAATGTTTACACTGTCTGCAAATAGAATTGGTTTTGCTGCTTTTTGGAGGGGTTCCTATGGCATGGAGAATTGGTCCATCCTTTGACTTTTAGTCTATGAATTTCTTTTGGGGTTAAATGTGTTTCTTAAGTGCAGCATATTCTTGGATCTTGTTTCTTGGCCCATTCTGCCAGTCTGTTTCTTTTGATTGAGACCATTTACACTGATGGTTATAACTCGTATATATTAGCTTATCTTTTCAATATTATTTTCCTATTGTTGGTTCCCTGTCTTTCTCCTCTGTTTAATTGCTTTCCCTGCTCTGTGGTTTTTTTCTATTGGTGCACATGTGTTTGTTGTGGTCTTCATCATCTCTTTCTAATATAAACTTGAGAACATTCTGTGGAGCTGGTTTGGTGGTTGTGTATTTTCTTCCATGGTTGTTTGTCATGGAAATGTGTTTCTCTGTTGAATTTAAGACAGTTTACAGGGTGCATCAACCTGGGTTGCAGATTGCTTGCTTCTAAGCCTAGAAATACTTCACTCCAGGCCCTTTTTGATTTAAGAGTTTATGTTGAGAATAAACAGAAACTCACAAGAGTTTCTATTGTGATTCTGATAGACTTTCCTTTATAGGTGATTTGTTTTCTTTCTCTAGCTGCTTTTAGTATTTTGTTATTATATTGAATTTATGAAGTCTTGATTATTATATACCTTGGTATAGATTTATTTTGGTCATGGCTATTTAAAGTTCTGTGTGCTTCATTCATTTGTATTCTTTACCATATTTGGGAAGTTTCTGCCATTATTTCTCTAAAGAGATTTTTTTTAATCCATTTGTTACAAAGTCTCACTACACAGCTCAGACTCATAGTGATTCTCTTGTTTTCAGTCTCCCCTGCTTTGGGACTATAGGTGGGGGCCACCATGCTCACTCCTGGCAGGTGGCTCAGTTTGCCCAGGGGCGGGGCCAGTGTGGAATATGGTGCTGGTGACTGAACCTCGGTCCCTGTGCTTGCTGATGCAGGTGCTTAGTTTGCTGAGCTATCTCACTGGCCTTTCTGAATAAATTTTAATAACTTTTGCACTGTCTTCAACTTTCTCATTGACTGCAATCAAACTTATGTTGTTCTTCATCTTGTAACTGTTGGATTGATTTTTCATGACCTCTTACTATTTTTAAGATACCTCTTTTCCTGGCTGCTAGTCACATTCCTGCCTTCTAAGTCTGATATTTTATCCTCACCTTCATTCAGTCTGTTGCATATACTTGCAGTGGAGTTTTTAATCTCCTGGATTTTGATTTGGGTCTGTTTCATTCATGCTATTTCTTGTCTATGTTGAACATTTATGGTTTCCATCATTTTCCTGAACTCCCCTATGTTTTTAAATCTGTGTTTGCTGTAATTTCTTTCATTTTAACTGTCATTTCTTTTTGTACTTTAGATATCATTTTTCCTATTGCCCCTTTCATTTTTTACCCCTTCTGCATTGGCATATCAGAGAGCTCCAGTGGTTGGCTTTTGATTTTCTCTCTTTCTTTCTGCTCTGGACTTGTCCTGTGTGGGCTAGGCATTTGGGGTGCATTTTGCTTCTTCCTCTTACCACTTTTAAGTTTTGGTTTTATTTTGATTTCTGTATTTATGCTTGCAGATTTCTTATGTCACATAGCTTTATCTCTGATGTCAAGGCTTTCCTAGGTAACATCTGCTCCTTGGGGATATCTTCTAGGTAGAGATGGTTCTTCATCTTTTTGTCAATCCCAAGAACCTACTTCCAAATATATTAAGAACGAGGAGATGCTATCTATTTAACTCAAGGCCCATCCCTTTGGTACTGGACTATGGTGATGGTTATGACCCCTTACAATCTCAGTGTTGTCATACAGGAGAGAAAAACTGATTATAACAGATAACAGCATCCTGATTAAAGCAGTCTTGTCAGTGATGCCAATAGGTTCAAGCACAGCTTGACTACTGACGACTGTGATATTATTAGTCTGATATCTTTAACTATAGGAGCAAGTTCTATAGTTACGTAATAATCCAACTTACATGAGGGTTTGTATACAATGATTTTCTGCTTAGTAGTGTAATTTTACCCTTGTGTGGGTATAAGAGGAGTGAGGAGTAGAAGGGAGAGGTGGATGAAGTTAAATACAGAAGGGGCCAATTTGGTGAGCATGGCATGATGTCCAAGTTTTGGGTAATCCTAGGATGCAAGAGGG
>PVKN010034061.1:0-11911 GCA_004027915.1 Capromys pilorides
ACTTGCTATCTTTGTTGAGTAGAAATTATCCAATAAGAAGGTATAGCCATAGAGTGAGTAATGGAGCAATACCCGTTTTGGCATGCTTTTGCAATAAGAAGACCTTTCAGTTGCTTTCTAAATGCACTGCATTCAGAGAGTCTTGTAGTAGGAATGGAGTGTAGTAAAACGTGTTCAGTAATTACGATTTGTGTTATCATTAGCTGAGATAGGTTATTTAGGAAAAAACTTTCTTCCCAGTTTTGTGTTATAATACCTGAATTAACTTTTGCAAGACGTAATGAAACTGTAGAGAAAAAAATACCTTCAGGGATTTAAAACTCATATAAAATTAGATCTTACACAGTACTCTTTGAGGAGGCAGTATAATGCTCCTATGTGCCATTAATCTACGCTGAAAGATTTTATGTTCCAAAAGTGCACTGACTAAGATACTTTAAGTATTTGAACAAAATCTGCTTGTATGAGATGGTTTTTCATATAACTTATAGTCTGACTGTATTATTCAGAAAAAGACAAGGGATGCTAATACTCCAGCGCATTCTGTATGCACACACTGAGGTCCTTTTATGGAGGTGGGAGCCGCTTTCCAAAAGCTGTCTCGTCGGCCCGTGCGTCCTGTGTCGCACATACATGGTGAGCCTGTCTATTTTTCTTGTGACTTATACACATATGTACACATACAGTGCTGGGCTCATATTATTAATTTCCTGCTATCAGCTGTTTTTATGACAAAACATTTTCATGAATTTTTAAAGAGGTGGCTTATTTTAGCTTTAGGCAAAACTGTCAAAAGTAATTGCAAAATCATCTTTTTCCTTTGATAAGACATTAAGCCAAGGATGACAGCATTAAAGTTTTCTATTCCATTTATGTTAATTTTAGTTCAATCTGGATGGCCACGTTAATAAAATTGGTGCTGTTAACATATAGTTTTTAATTTGTTGATAATGTAGGCTGAGGTCTAAGAAATTTTTCCTTATAAATGTCATCTGCAGAAAATGACTAATTCAATCTCTTTTACTATAGATAATAAAAGATAAAAATTATTTGCCACATGCTGAATAGTAAAGAAATTACAAATAATGAATTTAATAACAGTATGTTCCAGTTACATGCTGCGGCCCTCTGCTCATAGCAGTGGAGCCTTTCCAGGAGCTGCTTCCCTGGCTCACCCTCTGCCCCAGAGCCCCTCCTGGCTGCCCATGGGTGCCCCTTATGTGTAGGGAAGTGGTCTGAGTGGGAGAGGAGGACTGACTCTTGGCTCCAACAGGGATCTCCACAGGTCTGTGGCTCAGTACACATGAGTTCTTTGATTTGTGTCTCCCTCTTCAGGTACTCTTCCCACAAACTGAAATACTTGAGCTATGTTCTTGGCTTGTGAGGCAGTTCAGCTGTGGTGCACTGAAAGCTGAGAGCAATGTCGCAGTATTTATGCTTCAGTTTTGTACAGGCTTCAGGACATCACTTTTCACTTGTTAGTACACTGTGGCAGTTATTTTCAAGAGGAAAAATCAGATTTTAATTACAGTACTCGTAGGACTTCACTGAGATGTTGACCTGGTTCTTCAGTTGTGTTGGCATGCACATGCGGCTCTCCCCGCCCCCAGGGGCCAGGCCAAGTCCTGTTGACCGGGAATCATATGCCCAGTCACTAAGAAACTTTGCTATAATGAAAACAACTTAGGTTAGAGGGACTGCATATTTTTCAACTTATTTTAAAATTGTGTGGGCCGGCCAAATAGTTCAGCAGATTAAAGCCCCTGCAGACAGGCACGGGGCTGGGGGCTCGATCCCCAGACCTGATCCCTAGACCTGCCGTGCTCGCCCGCCCGCGGCGCACGCTGAGATGGCCATTGAGACTGGTCACGGTGGTGCACAACTGCACATCTGTAACCCCAGCTCTTGGGAGGCTGTAAACAAGCGGATCACTATGAGTACAATCTAGTAGTGTGACCCTGAACACCCGGTAGACCCTTTCCTAAATAAAAAAAAAAAAACTTAAAATTGTGACTTAAACTAATATAACTTGCCTTACATCAAAAATAATACAAATTTTGTTGCAACCAATATAATAATAGATTTCTAGTAGAAGTTTGGTCTTGGCACAATTAACCTTAGTCTTTCTCATCCTAGATAGAATCAACTTTTCTTGAATATGTGTTTTTGGAATTTATTTGTGCAATATACTACCAAATTAGCTAATATATTACTTTTCAGATTCAGAGAACAAATCATCCGTTTTCATGTAAAAGCTAACTGTTAGTAGATCACCTCCCTTTTCTACCTTTGAGCTTTTCTTGTCCATACAGCCAGTGTGACTTAAGAGTTCTATAGGTTGTAAAGGTTGGTGTATAAATGTTTTTCTTTTGCTACTTTCTGAGGCATTATGTAAAAGGTTCATACTGGATAATGAAATATACATGAGCATTACTCTGAGCTGGAGAAAGTGCCACGGAGGGCACGCGTGTGTGCGGTGCCGCACCAGGGCCCTTCCCAGGAGGTTAAGCAGCAGCTTAGCGCCGGACACCAGACACGAGCATTTTGCAAAGCTATGAAAAACTGTCTTAACTGCTCTAGTAACTTGACACCCTTTTGCTGGGGGGACTGTAGTGTTTAAGAAACTTTTGAGACTTTCTGGTTTACATATGCTTTCTAGTTTTTATTAGTTTTAAATGTGTAAGCTTTGATTTAAGTAAGGTTTACTTCAATGTTAATGATGTAGTCAAGATATTTATTGAAAGGCAAAATAATAGAGTATTTTAATATTATACCTGCCATTTTTTCCTTTATATCTAACTGCCAGTGCCATTGTCAAAACTTGTTTTTAAAATTGTACGTTTTTATTAAACTGCTTAATTTTCAAGTATTTTGTTCCCATCATATAGTGTATAAAAATGTATAATTGCCAATTCATTATAACTTATTTATTTTTAAATGAAAGTGTAAAAATGCTTTCTGATTCAAGAAACTCGTTGACCTGTTTCTTTTCAGTGTAGCACAGAGGCTGTCCTGGTCTGGGTTGTAACTGCCATAGGCGACAGTCACAGTGAGCCACTTCTCAGTCGCCAGTCTTTGCTCATATTAAAACCAACTTATGAATGTTTAGTTTTTGTATCTAATCTCTGATTATTAAAATGTTTATAAAATGTTTATTTTTACCAAAGAGATACAATTCATTATGATAAAGTATTGCAGAATAAACTTCGTTTTATAACATTTTTTGTGGGTCCTCTTATTTGGGGGAGGTAGGAGAGGGCAGTATTGATGTTAGGTCAGACTTCTACACATATATACTTCGCACTGTTCATTACAAAGTTGGAATCATATGCAGAAAAAACTTTTAATTTCAGAATTTATTTATTTTTAATTTACGTATTTGGTACAGGGCCTCACTGTGCAGCTTGGACTCACAATGATCCTCCTGTTTTCAGCCTCTCCAGCACTGAGATCACAGGTGTGCGCTACCACGCCTGGGCTCGGTGGCAGGCCCAGTGCGCCTGGGAGCAGGGCAGGTGCAGCATGTGGTGCCCGGGATCAAACCCCAGCTCCTGCACTTGCTTGAGCCAGGGCTTAGTCCACTGAGCTATCTTGCCGGCACTAATTTCAGAATTTAAAAAACTGTGGTTGTATTGTTGTTTGGTTTTTAGATAACTCAATCATTGAAAGCTAAAATACTGCTAATTAAAAGTCTTTTCCTAAAGTTAAACTTCTTTCCTGTTGTTTGCATACTTAAAACATGTTGAAATAAGGAAAAATGGAATATAATAGAAATTATTTCTAAGTACCATAATGTTACTTCAAAGCTACTAATACTATATAAAAATTGGAGCACCCACTGTATGCTGGAATAGCAGACAGCAGCATTCCGATCCCAGTGTCCAGCCCCCGTGAACCTTTGTGTAGGAATTTAAGTGCAGTTTTCTAGGTGGTGGTATTTGAAATGAGTCGAAGGAAACAGCTGTATTGATTTTAAACTACCACCGCTTTTTCTCACATCTCTGAAATGCAAAGTCATTTAAAAATTATACCCACTAGGTGTGGTGGCACATGCCTGTCATCTCAGCCTCGAGAGTCTGACAGGTGCGATCTCTTGAGTTCGAGGCCGTCCTGGACTATAGCAAGACCCTCTACAATAAAGGAAAGAAATTTTAAAAGTAGAACAGCAGAGGTCATGACGTGTTTCTGAAAGAATTTTGTTCTCATTATTGCATTCATACTATTCTGGGAAAAAATATTTACCTAATTTTTTAGAAAAAATAGCTAGAGATAGAGCTTGGTTAAAAAGTACTTGCCTACCGTGATGTAAATAAATGATCAAATAGGCTGGGGAGGTAGCTTAGTAATCTTAGTGCCTGCCTGGCAATTGCAAGGGCCCAGGTTCGGTCCCCAGTACTGCATACTGTGCCGGTGACCAAAACCAGGTGCGGTGCTGCTCACCTGTAATCCCAGCATTGGGGAGGCTGAGACAGGAGGATCACTACAAGTCTGAGCTGCATAGTGAGACCCTGTAACAAATAAAAAATTATTTTAAGAAAACACAAAATAAGATACATTCTTTAAAAAAATGAGTGGGGAATAAGAAAAAAGTCTCCCATGCAGCAGAATTCTGAAGGAATTATGCATCTGCACTGCCCTAAAGGAGTAGAGGCACACAGCAGCATTTTTTTCGAGCCAGAATCTCTATGCAGTTCAGGCTGGCCTTGCACTCACTTTGTAGCCCAAGCTGGCCTCAAGTTCGCAGCAGTCCTCCTGCCTCAGCCTCCTGACAGCTGAGGCTTAAGCGTCTTCCCCCAGGCCTGGCGCTAACGTTTTAAATGTGGGCTCTGCTTGATGACTTCAAGTTTTCCAAAGACTTCAGTATCCAAAGGAAGCATCATGACAGGAGAAAACCTGGACCACCTCGCCCGAGGCCATGCAGCCTCCCTCAGTGCCAGCAGTTGTCAACCGTGCTGATGGCACATGCTGTTGATAGGATGTAAAAAGTGGGCCTTGGTGATCTCCCGCCCCCCACACACATGATCTGTTTGGGTAGGGCAGGGGGAGAAGCAGACAGATTCCAGCAGCTGGACACACTACAGGATCCCTGACCAGTAATCCTTGAAACTTGGAAGGTCTCAGAAACAAGCTGAGGAGCTGGGACATGATGGAACATTCTTGCAGTCTGAGCAGTGGGGAGGCTGAGAGAGGAGGGTCTTGAATGCACAACCAGCCTGAAAATCGCAAGACCCTGTCTCGAAAGAGATCCAAGAGACTTGCATAAAGGGGAGCCCAAAGAGACAGAATAATTACATGTGATGTATCTTGGAGGGGTCCTGGAAAAAAAGAAAAGTTACTAGGTTAATATCTGAGTATGTCACATAATTTTATCAGTTCATTAACTGTAACAGATGCACCGCATACCCCATGTATTTGTTAAGAAGGTGAGCGAAATTAGAGGAGAGGACTGACAATGATACACTTGGCTTACTTTTCTGCAATGAGAATAAAATCTACACGGGGCTGTTGGAACTACATTTAGCAATGCTGCCAGATAATAGGTAAATGTTTTTCAAATTGTATTTCTATCAGCAACAAACATTGGAGAGGCTAAATATTAGAAAATACCATTTACAAAAGTTTATAGAAAATGAAAGGGGCAAATTTAACAGAATATGCTAGATGTCTGAGTTACTCGTCTCTTGTTGCTGAGACAAATACCCAACACCCAAAATGAAGGAAGGAAAGGTTCATTTAGCTCACATTTTCTGGAGGTTTCAGTCCATAGTCTGCTGGCTCCAAGGCAGAGAGGCACAGGGCAGAGAGCAGCAGTTCATGGTGGTGGAACAGCAACAATATGGTGACAGAGGCAACCGAACAACCAGGGGAGCAGAGAGCAACAAAGAGTGCCTCTCTGTCTCTCTGTCTCTCTCTTTATTACATTCAGGCTCTCTGCCTCAGCCTCTCCGCCTTAGGCCACACCTATAATCCCAGAAGGACTCAGACCCATAGTCCCATCAGTACTAAAACACATAATCCCAGTGGATCAAGAGTCAAGTCTCAAACTCTAGAAATCCCTGCCCCATGATTGCATGAGGCTTTGGGGGGACAACTAGACACAAACCATAACACTAGACTTGTACAAAAAAATTACTAAACATTACTAAGAGAACCTAAGATCTAAATAAGTGGACAGATACATTGTGTTCATGCATTCAGACTCAAGCATTATTAAGATGGCAGTTCTCCAAACTACATTCAGTTCAGTGCCAGTAAAAAAAACCAGCAACAACAACCAAAAATAAAAAATAAAAAAGCAAACAAAAAGAAATTAGAAGAACAATACCATTCACAGTAGTGTCAAAAGAAAGTTTTAATGTAAAGAAGTGGAAGACCTCTATAATGGAAATTACGTGAGGTTGAAAAAGAAAAGCAAGATCATCAGAAAATTGGAGGGGAAAGAATAAAGAAAAAATAGATCCCAGCACTCAGGAGGCAAGAGGATCACTGAGACCAGCCTAAACTACAAAGTGAGTTCAAAGCCAGCCTGACCTTCATAGTGAGACCCTGTCTCAAGACAAAAAATGGAAAAATACCCTGTTTCTGGTTAGGCAGGACCAACATAATCAAAATGGCCATCCTTCCAAAGCTGACAGATTTAATGCAGTCCCAATAAATGCTCACATCATTTGTCACAGAGCTAGAGAAAGCAATCTTAGAAGGGACCTACAGTAGCAAAACCAATTCCAGACAGCAGAAAGCGTGGCATCATAACCCTAGACTTAGTTATTCTAGCAGTGTACAGTGATTAAGGGTGTGTTGCACTCCTGTAATCCCAGCACTTGGGAGGCTGAGGCAGGAGGAGCTCTGTGAGTTCAAGGCCAGCCTGGGCCACATAATGAATCTAAGACCAGCTTAGACTACACAGCAAGACTCTGCTTTAAAATAAAGTGATTAGAAGCAAGGTACTGGCATGCGGGTCTAAGAAACAGAAGGAGCACGGACAGCCCTGGGCACATACAGCTGTTTGAACTTAGAGGAGCCGAAAGGATGCATTGGAAGGACAGTAGCTTCTGGAGGAAGCTGGGTGCCCACGTGCAAGAGACTGAGTCTAGAGTCAGACATCTTACCACATACTAAGCTAAAAATCAAAGTAGATAAAAGATCTAAGTGTTACAACAGAGACATTTAATCTGGAAGATTTTTAAAATAGGTACAGCTTGGAAGACAGAGGCATATGCAAGGAATCTGACCAAACACCAAAAAGTAATACCAAGAACCAACAAATGGGACCCTATCAAAGCAAAGTCTTCTGCACATGCTGGGGACACAGCTCAGCAACACTAGCGCCTGCCTGGCCAGCGTAGGGTCCTGAGTTTGATTCCCAATTTTAAAAAATAAAGCTTCTGCACAGCAAAACTGAGTATAAAGACACTACAAAATCAAAAAACAAAGCACCTGCCTGGCTAGTGCAAGGTGAAAAAAGAAAAAAACATTTGCCAACTCTACTTCAGAGAATTGACATCAAGCATACATGAATAATGCACAACATTAGCATAAAATAGATATGTTAGTGGGAGAGAATAGTCCAGAAGAAACTCACATACATATGAATAGTTTATTTTTTTCTTTTTGAGAGAGGATCTCCTACAATGCTGAGTTGCTCCGGCTGGACTTAAACTTAGGATTCTCCTGTGCCCGCCTCCTAGAGCTCTGGGACTACAGGCCTATGCCACATGAAGTAGCAGATGAACAGCTGATATTTTACAAGTGCCCACTGAACTGAAGGATACTTCAGGATACTTACAGATACTTCTTTCAATAAATGGTGCAGAAACAAGTGGATGTACACATGGGAAATGAGAACCCTTCCCACGCACAGTGTCATCTGAAATCAGATCTCAACGCAAGCACTACTGTAACTGAAATCTTTAGACGAAAACAAGACAAAATCTGATGTTGAGATCGTCAAAAATTTCTTAGAACATAAAAGAGCAAAACCATAAGAAAAAAATTGTAAGTTGATCAAAATTTAAAATGCCAGCTTTTTAAAAGAGCATTCAGAAAATTAAAAAGTCAACTATTACTGGAATAAAATATTAACAATGCTTAAAATGTGACAAATTATAATAGGATAGATAACAAACCCCTACAACTCAGTACTGGAAACAAATCCAGCAGAGTCATGCATAATTTTTTTTTCCTGTTCTGGGGATTGGACCTACGTTGCACTAAGCTAAATCACTCACCCCCCTCTTCCCCCTTTTTATCTTTTTATTGAGAAATTCTCACTAACTTGTCTAGGTTACACTTCAGTTTTCTGTTTTCCTGCCTGAGCCTCCCAGAGTTCTGGGATTACAAATGTGCACCACCATGCCTGGCTGGGTAAAATATTTGAACATCCATTATTCAAATAAGATGCATAAATAGACACCATGAGAAGATGCTCAACATCAGAAGTCATCATAAAATGCACTTTAACACCACAGTGAGAGTGGCCAAGAATGTAGCTCAGTGGCATGAACACTAGCCTGGCAGGCACAAGGTCCTGAGTTTGATTCTTGGTAGAAGAAAATTGGGGTTAATGCTATATATACCTAATTTAGAATGTCTACAATTAAGGGACTCCCCATAGCCATGTATTTAAAAGGTGAGCAATTGGAAATCTTGTACTCTAGTGGAGATGTGAAACGGAACAGCTACTATGAAAAGGTCCTGGCGGTTTTTTATGAAGTTAAAGAAAAGCACTTACAGCCCAGGGCCCTCATTTGCTGGGGCTTCTGTGATGAAACAGTGGGTGATTTAAACAACAGACACTTAGGTCTCCAGATCTGCGGGTGAGAAATAAAGGGCAAGAGGCATCCCGTAGCCGGCGTGGTGGTGCTCGCCTGAAACTGCAGCACAGGGAGGCTGAGTGGCAGGGTCCTGAGCACAAGGCCCGTCTCAGCTGCATGGTGAGGCCCCTCCTCGGAGTGCAAAATAAAGAAGGAGGCTTGAGGCCCCAGTCTCTTCTGAGGCCTCTCCCTCCCTCACTGACGTCTGCCTGCTCGTCCGTGTCCTGCTGGGCTTTCCTCGGGGCACCCCATCCTGCTGCCCTCTGTGCCTTTCAACCTCAGGGACACCAGCGAGAGCACATATAAAAGGGATGATCGGAAAAGGTGGTGGGGGTTTCCATGGCAAAGGGGGTAAATGTTGCCACTTTCTGAAGCGGTTCTTCTCTTGTGAGTGTCTTCACTGAACTGTTGTGGCTGCCTCCATGTCTTAAATTGATCTAAAATATTTACCTGTCACAGTCGTTCTGAGTTTGGGGAATAAAGAAAACTTCCGTGGTGGCCGATGGGGTGCGTAGGGAGGATGAAGGCACTGTAAAGTTTTGGGTTGGGTTTGGCTTGATTGGGTTTTGGTCTCGCCATGTAGCCCCGACTGGCCTCCAATTCATGGCAGTCCTCCTGCCTCAGCCTCCCCAGTGCTGGCCCCGTAATGTGCCTGTACGCCCGCCTTTTCTTTGAATGACACAGTAGCAGCAGCCTTCACTATATTTTTTTAATCACATCTCATAAAAACACGAAAGAGGACTTCCGGAACTGCTTCAGAAAATGACAAGAACAATGGGATAGGTCTTCAAAGGGAGTGGCAGTAGGTGAGGGTAATTAGTAGCAGGGAGTCTTATACTATAATAGAGTTGCATCATTATTGCTATATTTTTTGATCACCCTGCTAAGTCATTCTGTTTGCATAGAATTTTTAAACAGACAAGCCCCATCTTGTTCAGAAGATGGGCCAGGGGAGGGTTAGGACCAGCAGGCAGGGAAGGGAGCAAGGCCTCTCAGTATTCCATTTTTGCAAAACAAAAAATAATCGATCCTATTTGAAGTACAGAATAAGAGAAATAATTAAAAAGTAGTAGTAAGTGTCTGTTGATCTCAGAGCTGGGAACGGAATTGAAAGCTTTCAGGTCCCACCAAGGGCTCAGGCTGGACTGAGAAGGGCGCAGACGCAGGGCCAGGCCAGGTCTGGGGAGCTCACGGGCTCACGGTCGCCGGGCGCTGAGCTGGGGGGTGGGGTCCTCTGTTTTCCAGACCTCCCTTCAGCAGCCCTGGGTAACTGCACGCCTGGTGCTCTCCAGACCCCCGCGGCGCTCCCCAGGCCCAGCGAGCACTGGGCCAAGCACATGCACGCTGTTACTTTATTGACTCTTCACTGGCCTCTGAAGGTGATGGGCCAAGCCATGCCATTCATCAGTGAAGAGGATCCAAGAACTGCAGGGCCTTGAATCATCCATGGTTACCTTGGCTGGTAAAGGATTGAGAAACGAAGGCTGGGCCCCGTGATGTGGCGCAGGGGCACGGTGCTCCCAGCACACTGAGGCAGGAGCCTGCAAGAGCGTGCCCCCAAAACAAGGCAGAAAAAGGCCACCGAGCCCGGGGCCAGGCAGGTAGCTCAGCAGGAGAACCCCGGCCCGGCATAGGTAAAGCTCCGGGTGTGTGTGTGCGCGCACACGTGCGTGTACACACACTGCACCGCCTGCCGTGATTCACACAGCTGCCTTCGTTATCAAGTGTTATTGCCCCTAGGTTGGGTGAATGTTCAGGCTCAAGAATCCGCTCAGCAGATGACTCGTTTTTTCAACAAGTCTTCGTGAAGCACTTAGGAATGTGTGTCCAGCACTGAGTCCTGACAGTGTGGCAGAGAACAAGATAGACGGGAGTGTGGCCCTCGAGCTTATGCGCCAGCTACAGGGGCTCACTGGTCTTGGTGTCCCCAGGAGGAAACAGTGGGAGGATTTAGAAAACAAGGACAGCTGGGGATGTAGCTCAGCAGTACAGTGCCTGCCGGGCAAGGGCATGGATTTGATTCCCAGTACTTTTTTAGAAAAGGTAGAAAGTAAGGAGGCTGGAGAGATAGCTCAGTGGCATAAGCGCCTGCCTGGCAAGCACAGGGTCTCAAGTTTGATCCCTGGTACCACATGCCACGCTGGCCCTGGAACACTGGGCACACTGTGCCAGCCCCAAAGCCGGTCGTGGTGGCGCATGTCTGTAATCCCAGCACTAGGGAGGCTGAGATAGGAGGATCACTATGAGTCTGAAGTGCATAGCATAATGAGACCCTGTATCAAAAAAAGAAAGAGAAAATAGAAGAGAATAGCTAAGGTCAAGTGGAGACCTGTTTGTCTGATGAGCAAAGGACCTGAAGCATTGCAGTAGGGGTGTGTATTTACACCTTTGCAAAGTGAGTATTAGGAGACACAGGTCGCCGAGTGACCAATGGCTGCAGCTGTCCAGGCAGGATGCTTTTCTCAAGACTGAGGCTGGGGCCAGGGAGATAGCTCAGCAATTCAAGTGTCTGTCTGCTAAGCACAAGGTCCTGAATTATTCAATCCCTGGTACAAAAAGAAAAAAAAAAGCCTGAGGAAGCTTGGCCTCTTCAAGCACTGTGGCCTCACTGTGCCCTCCTACATGCGACCAATTTCTAGCTTCAGCTGCTCTTGCTTGCCAACCGGAGGAGACTAACAACACAAGAACTGGAATCAGTGCATCGCAACTCAGAGCACTTTGTCCAACCTCAAGAGCAGCCCGGGCAAATTAGTGACTGAGCTGGAGAGTCTGTCTCAAAAAAACATTCATTTATTTTTGTGTGCTTTTTTTTTTTTGTGAGACAGGGTCTTGCTACATAGTTCCTGCTGACTGGACTCACTGTGCAGCCTAAGCTGGCCTTGACCTTGCAGCAACCCTTTTGTCTCAGCCTCCCAAGCCCTGGAATTACATGTGTGTACCATGATACCTGACTAAAACAAACAAACGAGAACCAATCAGAAGTGATCAATGATAGGAGGGAGCTTAGGGTGAGGGAGAAGGAGGAGCACTGGGCTGAGAGCTGCTGCTCAGGCAGGGTGTGCCCTGGGCGGAGCTGCACAGGAGTGGAACAGAAGCCA
>PVKN010034062.1:0-11900 GCA_004027915.1 Capromys pilorides
GGTACCCCCTCTACTGCAACCCTGTGCACCAACCCCGTGGTACCGATCAGCAACACAGCGCATGCAGCCACTGCTGTGAAAATCGTGCCTTCCACTGCATGCACCCTCAGCTGCCTGCATGTGCGGCTGCCACAAACACTCTCTTTTGCAACCCACCATGCCCCAGCAACCCCAGCCCTGGACCAGCCTGCAGAGGAGCGGAGCCCGCGAGGTGGGGCTTCGAAGGCCCATCTTTGACAGGCCTGCTGTGCCCTACCGGGACCTGGGGGCAAGAGAGGGCCATTCTCTTGCAGGCCTGCCTGCCGGCTCCACTTTGCCGACTTCTGTCTGTCTCCTGGCGATCAAAGATGATCCCGATGCATTTCTAGGTGGGCTAGGGCTCAGAAAACCCTACAGTAGGAGCCCAGTGCTTTAGAGGGAGGGGCCGGCCTCAGACTTCAACTAAATCACCAGTTCCAAGACAGCCGGGAATAATAAAGATAAAAATAATATAATAACCACAGATAACTTGTAGCAAGGACTTATTTATGTACCAAGCATTGTGCTAAGCACTTCGCGGGCCTTATCCAATTTGTGCCCCATAAGACCCCTGTGGGGAAGCTACATCGGATAACCCCATTTCACAGCTGAAGAGCGCAGGCCGGTGGGGTCGCCAGCAGGCACTGCCACTCGCTTGTCACTGGGCCCTGTGCTCAGTCCTCTGTCCTTCTTATCCCTGTTAGTGCCATCTTCTAGAACGGGAAATCGAGGCTCAGAGAGAGTCAGTAACTGCCCAAAGTCACACAGCGTGGCAGTAAGCAGAACCTGGCCGGGAGCGCCGCTGGGTCTGGCGGCCGGGCTTGTGACCTCCACCTATACTTTGCTGTACTCTGCTGGTCTCTGTTTTCTTTTTCCATCCCCAGCAGCCTCACAGCTCCCCACACACAACTCACCCCGGGGAAGCAGAAACACCGTGGGCGACAGTGGAGGAAGCCAAGCCTGCGTCTGAGCGCGACACAGAGCTGAGGTGCGCTCTCAGGGCGACTGGAGCCCTGCTCCACTGTCACTGAGCCGCACCCACCAGCCGTGCACCCCCAACCCTGCCGCTTGCCGGCCGCGCTCCGGGTGCTCACTGTGGCCAGGCAGAGCGCCGTGGGCTCCCGGGCCAGAGCCTCTGCGCTGGGCCTGGCAACTCCTCCCTCTCAGGCTCCAGTGCTTTATTGATATTAACCTCGCCCTACCACGCGCTTCTCCACCAGCCTGGCCCAGGCTGCCGGGCAGAAATCTGCTGCCTGGGCACCACCCTGACCTCACTTTTCCTCTTTCATTATCCACTCCAGGCCCCAGGGAGCCGGCACCAAAATTAAAACAATAACTAAGCCCCCCTCCCGCCCCGAGGGGGGAAAGGCCACAGAAGCACCTGGAGAGGAGAATAATCAATGGGAGTGCGCGTGGCCGCTCCCACGCCAGCACCCCCACCTGCCTGAGTCCTCTGTCCCCGCTCCACACCCCCGCCCCAGCCCTCTCAGCCATCTTGTACTCGAGCTGCAGAGGCTGGCAGCTGCTCAGCCATTCCGTCCTTGGGATTTGAATAAGCCGGTATGGGGCTGCGTGGTCCTCGGCAGCCACGATGCAGGGCAGAGACCCCAGGGCTGCCACGGCCAGGAGTTCTCCCGGCAAATTCCTGTGGGAGGGGTGACTCGCTCACTTAGTGACTTAACAGCTTGTGTTTCAACGCGCCTTAAGATATCCAGCCTTACTCCATCCTCGCAACCCTGTGAGGTGGCATTGTGGTTGTTCCCGTTTTTCAGATGAGAAAACCGACACTAAATAGACTGACCAGCTCCGGTTTATACCCACATCAAGTCACGGCCTCAGGTTTCAAATCCAAACTCACAGCCCTATTTCCAGAGCCTCTGCGTAGGCACCCTGGTGAGCAGGCAGCACAGCTCTCTCCTATGGTTGTTGGGCTCTGCCTAAGCAAGCCGGCCCACCACAGGGGTCCCCTGGCCCTCGGTTTGCCAGAATATAGAATAGGCCGGCTGTGACCTGGCCTCCCAACTCAGGGCCTGCTGGCTGAAAGGGAGGAGCCGGGAGAGGCCAGCAGAGGGGGCTGCAGTGGCTAAGCTCAAGTGGCTCGGAGGGAAGCCGTGTAGCTCTCCTAGGAAAGTGCAGGTGCGGAGTGTCCTGTGCCAGGGGCCCAGTCTCCTCACGCAGCCCTTGGGCCTGCAGCCAGCAGGGCCTCCCAGGAGCTGGGACAGGCCTCCTGCATGCTGAGCTCCGCCCCAGGACTCTTCCAGGCCCAGGCTTCCCACAGCCTTCCTGGGGCCCTGCGCTCCCCTCCTTGGGGCACCATCTCCCTCCTATCCACAGTCCACTTCACAGCGTCTGCCAGGTCCCTTCGCCGTGTCCCAGGCCTCGTGTCCTTTTTACCTGTGCTGATACAAGGGTGTACTACCGAAGGCCACAGCACAGTGGACAAGCAAGAGGCTACAAGAGCCAACACTGGTCACTACAGCCAGGCCCTGTGCTTAAACACTTCATCTAAAATTTGTACAAGGATCCTAAGAAGTAGGCCCTTCTCTTCAGAAGCAGGAAGGGCCCAAGAACTCATGAGCTCAAGCTGGCAAATGGCCCAGCCGAGTCTGCAGTCCGGGCAGTATGCACTTATTGTTTTTCCAAGGGGGTAAAAGCTTACAGTCTCTCAAACTAAGAGTCTTCTCAGGCTGTGAGCTCCTGAACCATGCTCTAGCTCACCGGGACCTTGCTGTAGGGTAAGGTGAGGCGAGCTATCCAGAAACGTGTACCTGAGGAATTCTGAGCCAGCCAAGCCCACAGAGCACGGCGGGTCTGCCTCCACCTAGCACACTGCACGCGCCGCCTCCCTGGGCTCCACAGAAGCGGGCTTGGGCACTAGCTTTGGCCATGTGTACCTTTGGTCAGGGGTGGGATCAGCCGACACCAGAGCCAGTGTGGTGAGGTCCTCAGGCCTCTTCGAAACCTGTCCGTCTTTTCGTTGGTTTCCTAGACCCTATGGGGATAGGTCCTGGCTCAGTCTCAACACTACAGCCTGTTCTCTCTCTGTGTGTGAGTGTGTGTGTGTGTGTGTGTGTGTGTGTGTGTGTGATTAAACCCAAGTCCTGTGCACTGAGCTCCATCATTGGGTGTGGGGTTTTTGTTTGTGTTTGTTTCATTTTGGTTTGGGTTTTAGGATTTGTTTTGAGACAGGGTCTCACTAAATTGCATCGATTGAGCTCAAACTTCCAGAGAATTAGGGGTGTGTCCCACCATACCTGGATTTCCAGCAGCTGGTTCTCGCATGTTCCAAAGGCCCACAACACTTCCCTCCAAGGACTGGTCAACTGCAGGAGGGCCCCCCTGGAGGCCCAGCCTGCCCAGCCCAGCCCTCTCAGCTCTACCTGCTATCTCAGAGCGTATTTTAGCTGGGGTTGGCCCTTCTCTTCAGAAAGTTCAGCTCCCTCACCAGGTAGCCAGCTTTCAAGTTGTCCTGCAGGCAGGCACTCTGGCCCCAGGGTCCTTCTGCTGCACAGCTGCCCCACCCCTGCACTTTGCCCCCCCCCTCCCCCAGCATAAGGTCTCTATGGCTCCTGCTGCTGACATCAGAGTTTCCTACCAATCCCACACTGCCTCCTGTGACCCACTTAGAAGCCTAACTCTCTGGACTTAAAATAGAAAGCACTCAACACCAGCTTTTACACTTCCTGCTGCAGCTCTGCGCTGAATCAAGGTGTTGTCTTTAGAAAAAAATAACAGTGATAGTTGCCCCCAATTCATGCGGGGTGGTCACTGATTTGTCTGCTCCTCCCACCCCAATTCCTATCGGTCCTCAGGAGGGCAAGTGCATGTGAGGCTCTTGCAATGTGTGACATGTGTGTCACTGTGCACTGTGCCCCCACAGTTCCAAAGTGACCACTTGCCCTGGGCTCATCTGTAATCTGGGGCATTGATCTGGCCCATTGATAGCTGATTGTTTTCCCACGTGACTAAGTCACATTCCTCTAATCTCCATCCTCTTGCTCAGTTTGCATGACAAGAAGCGGCCTGAGTGGAGAGAGGTCGCTCACCTCTGACCAGGATATAATTGGAAAAAGAAGGTCATTACCGCCTTTGCTTCTGGGGCAGATCAGCTTGCTTGCATGTGTCACAAGCTTTTGCCAGCACACACTCTCAATGACATGGAGACAATGGCTGTTCCTCACAATGGAGCCCAAAGAGATGCACTTGAAGCACGCGACAGAAACACACCACACCAGCACTCCTGGGGACAAGTGTGCACAGCAACACACGCACAGTAGGTGCTCTCCGTGAACGCTGATGGCACCCAGGACAGTGCATACCGAATGACAGCCACACAGAGGGGAGGCACAAAGAGCTCAGGCAGCCTCGCTCCCCAGGGGCACAGGTACTAAGCGTCACAGCCACAGCCACAAGGGCAGATCCCTCACTGGCTAGCACACTAACGTGAGCAAACGCAGCAGCAGCAGCGCTGCCGGGCACCCGAGAACCCCACTGCTGTGTGAACCTCTAATGCGCGCATACCCTTACAGTGAAGTCCAGGGGTGACCACTGGTCTTTTGAAAAGCCCCCTCAACTAATCCTGAGGCTGGCAATCACCGAACTGCCACGTTGGGGTCCCTGCTCGCGAGGGTGTTGGACTTCATTTCCTCCCTCGACTTAGGTGGGGCCGGACTCCAGGCCAGGGGGTGAGGTGCGGCAGGGGGTGAGCGGGCCAGACAAAGGGAGCAGGGAGAAGAGGGGAGGCCGAGCCCCAAGAACTGCCCCGCGGCGACCTTGACCGCGCTCGCAGCCAGGGCCCGGACGAGGGCCGGGACCCGAGCCTGGGCTCCAACGCGCTGCAGGGGCCAGGGCACTGCGCGCGACAGGGAGGGTGCAGACCCCTGCTCTCGGCCGGCCGCCGGGGTCCTGGGGGAGCACGGAGCACGCGCGGGGGGCGTGGAGGCCCGCGGGCTCGGCGCAGAGCGTAGGATCGCGCCGCCCTCTGGCGGCTCCGAGGCTCCGCTGAGGCCCACGCCTAGGCGAGGGAGGCGGCGGCGGCGGCTTTATCTCCCCCGCGCGGGGCGCCCCCCCAGGTGCCCACCGCGCCCGCGAGACTGCGCTATCGATCCGCCCAGCCGTACGGGCCCGGCCCCCGCCCCCCGCCCCGCGGCCGCATTGGGGGCGCCCTCGCCGTGGACGGAGCAAATGTAATTAAAGCGGCCGGCGAGAGGGGCCCTGGCGCGCCGGCGCGGGGTCCCCGCGGCCGCCCCTCCCCGCCCCGGAGCGGGAGCCGCGGGCCGAGCGCTGTCCTATAAATCCACGTGTAATTCTCGCCTTTCCTGTTCGGCAGAGGAAAATAAACGTGTACGGCTGTTTCTGGGAGCCCAGCTAGGGACCGCTCTAAATTCTCCTCTTATTGAGTCGGGGCTGGAAATCATTCCTGCGCGGCGGCGCGCCCCGAACCCCCAGCCCGGCCGCGGCCGCGCCCCCGCGCGCGTCCCCGCGAGGCAGGCGCCGGATGTATAAATATCTCCAGCTCTCCCCATAGCCGGGCAGATTTATTCCGCTGCCAAGCCTGCAGAAAATTGACTTGTTCATGGAGGCGGCTATTGACACATCACCGGGGGGGAGGGCTAGGGGAGAAAGCACTGGAGCCGGCGCCCCTCCATTATACGTTAATGTAATCAGCAGTGTGCGAAACGACTGCGCGGAAAATAGCATCACTGACATTTATATTAGAGGATATTGATGGCAGGAGCTGTGACCGCATCACTCTGCCTCCCGTTTCCGCGGATTGACACAGGAGCCTCTTGTTGGCTCCGTCCACGCTCGCCTCCCCTCCCCCCTCGGTCTCCAGCCAGCCGCTCCGCCTCCCTCGCTCCCACCCCTCTCCAGCATTCATTTTCAGATAACTGCTGAGCACCTACTGAGTGCCCCAGCCGGGACTCTGCCCCGGGCCCGCCTGCCTGCCTTCCTCCCCACCTTTGCCCCTACATGCCCTTGCCTCTTCCTGCCTCCCCTCAGCCTCCCCTCCCCTCCCCCACCTTGGCTCGATGGCTGGACTGCTGCTGTCACAGCAGATAGATAATTGAAAAATGGGCCTCACCTTTGCAGCCAGCAGGAGTGGCTCAGGCCGTTACCGCCGGGGTTACCTACTCCATCTCAGGCCCAGGCTCCAAAAGAGATTCTGAGGAAATTGGATTTTACATGGATGTTTTATTCGGGCAGAGGCTTTAGTGTATATAAATACAGGCGAGGAGGCCTTGGCAGCCAGGGCGAGTGAGGCGAAACCATCCCGCCTGGAGCAGGGGCTTAGAAAGGCAGGCGGCTCCGGTGCTCTGCTGGGGTAGCAGACCTGGACAGCCACATGTCCCCCCAACACCTGGGACTGAGGGAGGCCGGTGCCTCTCAGCAGCTCCTCAGAGGTTGCCTTGGGAGTGAGTGTGTGACTGGCAGGTGCCAGGCAGGACCAGGTGATGAGAAAAGAAAGCTGGCTGGAGAAGTTTCTTTCGCCGGTTCTGTTGTAAATATTGCTGAACCTTTGCCTTAGGAGTATTGTGTTAAGGTGCCAGGATGAGCAGGCAAGGCAAGACTGCTGCCTTCAAAGACAGTCTGTTGGAGAATGGTAACATGGGATTTCGGGCCAAGGCCCTCAGAGAAACTCCCTAGGACCTGGGCAGCTGGAGGGTTTGGAAGGTGAACACAGAGAGATTAGTCGGGTTGAGGTGAGGGGCCTGAGGGACCCTTGGGAACCAGAGCCCACTGAGTCTGTAGGAGGCTTGGCAAAGGCCTCTGGAGGGCTGGGAGGGTGGGCAGCAGGGACCAAGGCGAGGCCTCCAGAGACGCCAGGTACAAGGGGGGAAGAAGGCTTGAGGGAGGAGGCCTACAGGGAAGGCACAGGGAATGAGCAGCCGGCCCCAGAGAGTGTGTTCTTCAGACCTCCTACTATAGTGAAACACCTGGGACAGTCGGCTCATAGAAGGCCTATTTTGGCTCACAGTTTGAAGGTTCCATCAGTGATCAGCCGACCCTGTGGGGGGCAGAGTGGGAAAGCATGGCAGAGGAAAGGCCCTCCCCTCCTGTGAGAAGCCAGGAAGAGAAAGCAGGGCAGGCAGCACACTTGCTTACCTAGAGGAGGCCCTGGGTTTGACCTCCTGCCCTGGGGTTGGGGTGAGAAGCTGCAGAGAGAGAGGGGCTGGGCCCATAATCTCCTTTGGAGCTGCATTCCCAAAGATCTAAGAATTGCCCACCAGTTTCCACTCAGTGTTTCACTGCCTCCCAGTTGTGTGGTACTGAGGGCAAAACCTTTAAAACTGAGCTCTGGAGACACTGGAATTCCAAAGTACAGTGGGGGCAGATGCTTGGGGGCCTGGAATAAGGTCAGTGTCTGAAGGTCCTGCTCTGGTGGGAAAGCTTCTGCGAGGGACAGGATCATTCCACGCCTCCTGATTTCTGATTAGGATCTCTGGCCCGCAGGGAGGGGCAGCCCAGCTAATTCCCATTGCTTGGAAGTTCAGCCCTTGGAGAGCTGAGCATCCGGATGGGAGGTGAGCAAATCCAGGTTCAGACATCTTCCTGCAGGCGCCACAGCTGTACTGTCCCGGCCGCATCACTGGAGAGCTGGGCCGGTCCTCCCGAGCAAGGCTCTGGAGCCTCCTGTGTGTCACCCCGTGGCTGCCCTATTACAGGATCATCCCTGAGGCAGGGCAGGTGCTGGGTAGACCATGGCCATCCCTGCAGTGGCTCACACACATCTCGGGCACTTCCAGATGGCACCCTGGGCCATGTGATCTCGATGTAGGACACCAGCGCTCTGGGGTGACTGGACTCCCTCCCAGAGCTCTTCCTATTGGACCCGGTCAGCAGCTCGCCTTTCGATGGCATTCATCCTTCTAGGTGTCAGCCAGCCAGGCCACTGATGCCTGCCTCTGTGCCCCTTGCCTCCCCTCGCCACCCTGTTGCTCTCACTGCCCCTCTCCCCAGTGCAGTCTTGTTGGTGTCTTCCCTTCCCGGTGACTCTTTGACAAGGACCTGAGGTTCTGCTTCTAGTGCAGGAGACTACGATGGTTCCATTGTTTGTGTTGCTCCAGAATTTACACTGAAATGCAATCCCCAGTGCTGCTCCAAGTAGGATCAGCTTTTAGGAAATGAACAGTCATAAATGGTATTAATGCCCTCTTGGAAAGGCCCTTCCCCCCTTCTGCCGTGTGTGAGGGGCCCTGGGGCTGGAGCAGGTGGTTTAGCTCAGTAGTACAGTGCTTTCCTAGTGCACTTGAGGCCCTGGTTAGAGTCCTGGTGCACATGCGTATGCGCACACAGGGCCATCTGAGAAGCCGAGAGGAAGCCTTCCCCAGACACCAGCTCTGCTGACAGCCTAACCTTGGACTTCTCATCTTCCATAAGCATGGGAAATAAATTTCTGTTATTTATGCCACCCTAAGGTATTTTGTTATATCAGCTGGAGGGAACTAAGAGACTTCCAGAGCAGGTGGCAGTAAGAACATGGGTGTGTGTGAGCAAATGGGCAGGCGTGGGCGCTTACGCGGGCACACCCACAACCAAAGAGACACCACTTAGGCAGTGCCAGGGTCCTGTCCTTCTACCCAAGGTGGAAAACGGACACCGAGAAGAAAAACAAAGTGGCCAGGAAGCCACTGTCCACAGCAGGGAGGAGCCTGAAGTCCCCGGCCCAATAAGCAGCGGCTCCAGACGTCATTGCTCTGGATCACTTGCCCAGTAAGACACCAGAGGATCCAGGGAAACGGGATTCTGAAGAACTGGAAACAGCCACTCAAGGCATTCGGCCATTCATTCCGATTCTGTTTCATCCATCTTCCTGAAAGATAGGCCTTTTTTTTTTTTTTTTTTTTGCGGGACTGGGGTTTGAACTCATGACCCTACACTTGCCAGGCAGGCACTTGTGCCACCGAGCTATCTCCCCAGTGTCATAGGCCTTTGGAAGGTGGGTAGTCTGATTCTGTGACTAAAAGAAGCCATCAGGAGCCAGAAGTTGACAGTTTGGATAGACGCCAGCTTTACAGAGAAGCATTCCCAGCCTCAGCACAAAGCCAGTACTAGCTGCGTGGCTGAGACCAGGTACCTAACCTCTCCAGGCTTCAGCTCCTTCATTTGTAAGGTGAAAAGGTTACAGTCTCTTTCCGCTCTAGTTTCTGTGCGTCTAAGTTAGTGAATGGGGATATTTGAAGCGCCCAGCTTGGGAAGAAAGAAGGAATTGCAGGGCTGAAGATCCAGACTCTTCCCAGAGGGATCAAGAGAGGTGACTGTGGTGCCAGACGGGCCAGCAGTGCTGCAAAGGACGTAGACTCTGGGGCCAAGCTATGTGCAGAGCAGGGGTGCAGCCTGGGGCAGAGGGAAGGGCAGGACGGCCTGAAATCAGCGCAGCCTGCATTCCGCAGGCTCCGGCCCCTCCCAGGAACCAGGCTGCACAGCCTGAAAATAACGGGTGAAGCTCTGAGTCATCAGACAGCGGTTAATCAATTCTCTGTCTCTCTCTCAAGGCTGGGGAGATAGCTCCATGGCACAAGTTCCTGCCTGGCAAGTGTAAGGTTGTGAGTTTGAACCCTGGTCCCTAAAAAAAAAAAAAATCTCTCTCTCTTGGGGTTGGGGAGATAGCTCCATGGAATAAGTGCTTGCAAGCACAGGGTCCTGAGTTCAATCCCTGGTACTGAAAAAAAATTGGGGTTCAGTCTCTCTCTCTCTCTCTTTCTTTCTTTTGAGATAGGGTCTCACCATGTGGCCCAGGCTAGCCCTAAGCTCTTGGCGATCTTCTTGCCTCAGCCCCCCAGTGCACCACCATGCCCAGCTAATGGGGTATTTTTTGAATGGTGTGTTTGTGATAGAATCTCACTGTGTAGTTCAGGCTGTCTTCAACTCACTGTGGAGCCCAGGCTGGCCTCAAGCTCATGGCCCTCCACCTGCGTCAGCCTCTCAGAGTGCTAAGGTTATAGGGATGAGCCATTATGCCTGGCTGGCAATCAAATGACAGGAATATGAGTCAGGAAATCTGCACGTTTGGGTCCTGTGCTTTGGCAAGGAACGACGGGAAGTGAGGCCTTTTGCTCCTTGGTAAAGTTTCTTAGTGAACTTTCCTAGTTTAAGAACCCTTAGCACCACTTCTACTATTAGGATGTAGAAGAGATCCAGACAGCCCTAATGGCAGAAACTGGTGCTTGGCAGAGGCAGCACCTTCCTCAGATTTGCTGGTCCGCAGGGTGCATGTAAGGCAGGTGGAGAGAGACAGTGGGGGACACAGAGAGTAATGGAGACAGCCCCTCCCCCACCGGGACTCAGGCAAGGTCAAACAGGGCCAGAGACCAGGGAGCAGCACGTTGCCCTGCTGACCACCTCAAGAGGAGAAGACTAGAACTCTGGAGCAGCCGAGGGCCTGCAGGCAGTGGAAGAGAGGAGAAGGGAGAGAATGTAACTGTCTTAGTTACTTTTCTCTCGTTGCCGGGACGAATACCCGACGCGCAAGCTTAGCGAAGGAAAGGTTTATTTAGCTCACAGTTACTGGAGGTTTCATAATTTAAAGCAGCCTGAATTACATAGCAAGACCTCAAGACTATGCCGCCAGTATGCAGGATGATTTGCCTAGCATTGCTGCCTGGGGGGGCGGGGCGCGGGGGGACAGCATATGCTGGCCCCGCCCCTCGAGCTCCGCCCTGAACCTCTGGCCCCGCCCCTCGAGCTGCGTGCTTGACAGCTCCATGATTTATATGAGGCTTTGGGGGAGCAACTAGATACAAACCACAACAATAGCCCTTTCTCCTGATGTGCCTTGGCCCTGGACCAGGACTAGAGGGGGCGCGGGGCAGGCTTCCTCTGATCTAAGCCCGGGCATCTGCAACCTTGTTTACCTCGAGTTTATTTATAGTCACAGGCACCAGACCTGGCATGGGACTCTGCGATTTATGTGACTGTAAACCTCTAAAGGGCACTGAGAGCTGACAGCCAGTGGCTAGAGACAGAGGCACCTCCCAAGGTCAATGTGCACACTCCCGCCTCTGCCGACCTGACGTCCAAGGCGCTCGGTCTCAAGGCCAGGCTGGGGCAAACAGGACGTGAGAGTAGCCATGGCTGCTTCTTGGCTCTTCCCACCCTGAGCTAGGCCAGGCTAGGATATGAAGGTCCAGGAGGAGACACTTTGGTCCCCCACCCTTGGGAGGGAAGCTTGAGGGGATCTCACTGGGTGACTAAACTGGAGAGAACAGGTGGGTCCAGCCTTGAGGGGAAAAGCTACCCAGAGATGGGTAGCCTGGTTCTGGGCTGGTCTGCCCATCCACTTCTGAGCAGAAGGGAGGAGGAACCCTCCGGGGCTTCCTGCCAGGATCTTTGGAGAGCTGAACAGAGCTCTCCCCCAGGACTAGAAGAGCCAGTGGACCTGGGTGCCCACTCCATGGCCTCAAGCAAGGGTGGCACGTGGCATGCATCCTCCTCCAGATGCTGCAGCCTCTGCCCTGCTGTGGGTAACCTTCCACCTCCTCCTGGCTCCCTCCCTCGTCTCCTGCCCTCCTGCTCCCAGTGTTCTCACCCCATGGCTCCCTGGCAAGGCCCACTGGGTCCACACTCTCTCTCGTTCAGCTGATAGCCCTACCTCCTGTGCACTCGTCACCAGGCCATGATATGTCCCATGCACAGGAGGCTCAAGGTGTGTGTGGGCGGGTGTGTGTGTGTGTGTGTGTGTGAGAGAGAGAGAGAGAGAGAGAGAGAGACAGAGACAGAGACAGAGACAGAGAGGTGGGAAAGAGGATCACGAAGTATGCACATAAAAGAATGACTTTCTCAAATAAAAAAAATTAAAAAAATAGGAAAGGGGGCCCTTGGAAAATAGCTCCGTGGCACAAGTGCCTGCCTGGCAAGTGCAAGGTCATGAGTTTGAACCC
>PVKN010034063.1:0-11901 GCA_004027915.1 Capromys pilorides
CAAGTAGATTATCATGTCATCTGCAAATAGTGATAGTTTAACTTCTTCTTTACCTATTCTTATTCCTTTTATTTCTCTCTCTTGTCTAATAGCTGTAGCTAATGACTCCAGAACTATATTGAATAGGAGTGGTGATAGAGGACATCCTTGTCTTGTACCAGATCTGAGAGTAAAAGACTTTAGCTTTTCCCCATTTAGAATTATGTTGGCTGTCGGATTGTCATAGGTGGCTTTTATCAGATTGAGGTAGAGGCCCTCTGTTCCTATTTTCTGTAGTACTTTGAACATGAATGAGTGTTGGACTTTGTCAAAAGCCTTTTCTGCATCAATTGAGACGATCATGTGGTTTTTGGCTTTGGCTCTATTAATATAGTGTATTACATTTATAGATTTGCATATATTGAACCATCTGTGTATCCCTGGGATGAATCCCACCTGGTCATGGTGTATAATCTTCTTGATGATTTGCTTTATTCTATTGGCTAGGATTTTATTGAGGATTTTTGCATCTATGTTCATGAGAGAAATTGGCCGGCAGTACTCTTTTTTAGTTGCATCTCTCTCTGGTTTTGGTAACAGAGTAATACTTGCCTCTAGGAATGATTTTGGAAGCATTGCTTCTTTTTCAATTTCATTGAAGAGTTTGTGGAATATTTGGCTTATGTCTTCTATAATTTTTTTGTAGAATTCAATGGTGAATCCATCAGGTCCTGAGCTTTTCTTTGACTGGAGGTGTTTTCTTGCATTTTGTATTTCATTGGCTGTTATTGGGTTATTGAGAGTTCTTATATCTTCTTGATTCAGTTTTGGTAATTTATACTTTTCTAGGAATCTGTTCATTTCTTCTGTGTCCTCAATTCTGTGACAGTATAGATTCTCAAAATAGGTATTAATGATCCTCTGAATCTCTGCTCCGTCTGTAGTAATTTCACCCTTTTCATTTCTTATTGCTTGAATTTGAGTCTTTCCTTTCCTCTTTTTGATGAGGTTAGTTAGAGGCTTATCAGTTTTATTTAATCTTTCAAAGAACCAACTTTTTGATTCATTAATTCTTTGTATTGTTTTCTTTGTCTCAATTGAGTTAATTTCGGCTCTAATCTTTATAATTTCCTCCAGTCTTTGGGCTTTGGGTTTTGTTTCCTCTTCCTTTTCTAGATGGTTTAGGTGCTGCATAAGAGTATTTATTTGTTCCCATTCTGTTTTCTTAATGTGTGATTTCAGGGCTATAAATTTCCCTCTAAGAACTGCTTTCATTGCATCCCATAAATGCCAGTAGGTTGTGTTTGAATTTTCATTAAACTGTAAATATTGTTTAATTTGTTGTTTAATTTCATCTGTAACCCACTGGTTGCCGAGAAGGATGTTGTTTAATTTCCGTGTATTTCTGGGGTTCTTGTGATTTCTTCTGTTATTAATTTCCAGTCTCATTGCACTGTGATCAGATAATACACATGGAATAATTTCTGTTTTCTTGCATATACTTAAGTATGACCTGTGCACTAGTATGTGGTTAATTTTGAAAAATGTCCCATGTGCAGCTGAAAAAATGTGTATTCAGAATCGCTTGGGTGGAACACTCTGTATGTCCACTAAGTCCAATTGTTCCAAGATCTGGTTCATTTCTGCTGCTACTTTGCTAATTTTGTGTCTGGTTAACCTATCTTTCGGGATAAAACAGTATAAAGGTCTCCTGTTATGATTGTGGTATTAGATATTAGATTTTTCATGTCCCTTAAGATTTGTTTTATATAACTTGGTGCACCTGTGTTGGATACATACATATTTAGGAGTGTTACCTCTTCTTCCTGAATTTGTCCCCTAACCAGTATGTAGTGGTCTGCTTTATTTCATTTGATCAGTCTTGGTTTGAAGCTAAGACTGTCTGCAAAGAGGATTGTTACCCATGCTTTTTTTTTAGGTCCTGGGGCGTGTAGTATTGTTTTCCATCCTTTAACTTTTAGCCTATGAGTTTCTTTATGCGTTAAGTGTGTTTCTTGTATACAGCATATTGTTGGATTTTGCTTCCTTATCCACTCTGCCAGCCTATTTCTTTTAATAGGGGAATTGAGTCCATTTACATTGATAGTTATAATTTAAATCTATTGACTTCTGATTGACATGTCTTTTACTTACTGCTGTTTACTCTTTTATCTCCTGTTTAATTACTTGCCCTATTTGCTGGGTGCTTTCTGGACTCATTTGTATAGATCAGGCCATTTTGGTCTCCCTCAAAAGTATTTTTAAGTGGTCTGTGTAATGTTGGCTTTGACATCATGAAATTCTTCAGTTGTTCCTTGTCATGGAAGTATTTCCTTTCTCCCTCATATTTGAAAGAGAGTTTTGTGGGGTATAGCAGTCTGGGCTGGAATTTGTTTTCATGGAGGACTTGAAGCACTCTGCTCCATGCTCTTCTTGACTTCATGGTTTATGAGGAGAAATCTGCCATTATTCCGATGGGTTTTCTTTTAAATGTAATCTGTGTCTTTTCTCTAGCCGCTTTTAGTATATTATTCTTCTGCTGGATTTCTGGGATCTTGACTATTATATGTCTGGTTGTGGTTTTAGTTGGGTTGATGTTATTTGGAGTTCTGTATGCTTCAGTTACCTGAATGTCCAATTGTTGTCTCATCTTTGGGAAGTTTTCTGCTATTACTTTTGCCCATATTCTTTTTCTATCATTTGTATTGACTGCTTCTTTTTCATTGACTCCTATTAATCTTACATTGTTCATTTTTGCTTCATCTTGCAGATGTTGAATTACTTTTTCCTGCATCCTGGTTGTTTTTGAGAGATCCTTTCTTACCTTTTTGCTAGCTGTGACTTTGTCTTCAAGATCTAAAATCCTATCTTTACTTTCATTCATACGGTTTTGCCAGCTTGTCATTGAGATTTTATTTTCCCATGTATGTCTTTGAACCTGTTTCATGTGGTCTATTTCTTTCCTAAATTGCTCATTCATGGATTCCATCATTTTTCTATTCTCCTCTCATTTTTTATCAATGTCTTCTTTAGATGCATTTATTAAGTCTTTCATTATAGTTATCCTTTCTTTTTCTATGTCAGAGGTTATTTCTGTTCTCATTTCCTCTCTACCTTTCTGCAGTTGTTCTACTTCAGATGCTATTAATTTAGAAATGACTTTTTCAAGTTCAGAGATTATTTCTGATCTGATCTGATTCCCTCTATGCTTTTCTGCAGCTGTTTTTTCACTTCAGCCTCCAGTAATTCAAAGATTTCTTTTTTAACTTCAGAGCTTACCTCCAGTCCAAGTTCCTCTATACATTTCTGTATTTGTTTGTTTACTTCAGATACTATGAAATCAAAGATTTCGGCTGCATGACTCCCATTTTCTTGTATAATAGTGTCTCCTGTATTTGTTTCAGGTGGGCTCCGGACCTGAGATTGCATTTTGCTTCTTGTCTGTATCATTCTGAGTAGCTGTGATCTTTGTTGCAGTACTGCGTGCCTGCGGGTTGTTCATTCAGTCCAGGCTGCTGGTTCAGCTTAGCTGCTAGCAGGCCTCGTGCTGACTGGTGGGTCTTGCATTGGCTGATGATGTAGGCTGCTTTGGTGGCAGGCCAGAGGTCTCACCTGGTGAGCCTGGTGCTGGCTGGCCTCCCATTAGATTATTTTCATGTGCTAATACCTTGCATTACTTTGAAATCCTGGAGTTAATTTGACAATGAAAGAGTAGAAATTTAATTCTTTTATTTTTTAAATATTAATTTTTAAAAATAGTTTCTCTTATTTAAAGCCTGTAAGGAGGAAGATACATAGTATTTTCTGTTTTTAGGTTATCTTACGAATATTTATTTTAGAAATTTTGCTGTTTTGTGAACAATTAAAAGAATACTTTCAAGAGTATAAGATTGCATTTTTCACTTGTGCTATAAAAATGTACCCGAAATTTGAGATGGTGAGAATTTAATCGGTCTTCTGTGTACTATAATCAATATGAGTTTAATAGAACAGTTGTCTTTGTTTAATTGCATTGTCTGCTAGCACACACTTGAAGTGTCATGGGATCAGCCTAGGCTGGCCGCCTCCCTAAACCTACTTCCCCATGGAATAGAATGCAGACTTGGTCAACATGAAGCACAGGCACATTTATTAGGCAGAATCAAAGAAACAACACTGAGAAAGGGGTGGTTCTGCTTGAGTGTGAGACATACTGTGTGATCTGGGGCCTGGGATGTTTATGTGGCCTTGTTATAGCAACTTCTAGATATGTGATGTGGAATGCTTATTTTCTGAGTTCTGTACTGTTCACTATAGCTAATGTCTGTTTCCTATGGTTGAGTCACTCATCAGTGAGCTAAAGCAAAAACTTGCTTTATGAGCTTGGTTAAAATGCAAACCTTTTGCATGTGTATGAAATTTGAAGATATGGAACCCAATTAGCAGTACTGTTTCTTTGAGAATAGAAGTCCTTGGAACTTATGAATTTATAGTGTTGGAGGAAAAAACACAAGCCAAATTTCTGGGATTATTATATTTTTAAGATTCTTAGGAATAAATCATACCTGCATGTGCAAACATTGTACTGTTTCCTTAGTGTGAGAATTGGAAAAAAAAAATGGAATCTGAGTAGATACTGGGAAAAGGGAATGAACTTATTCAAAAGGAAAGTTACTGAGTTGAGAAGGACAGGAGAGGAAATGGGGGAAAGAGATTTATCTATGTACGTAAGTCGGTTGGTTTGGACAACTGTGCTGTGCATTTCTGTTGGTTATAGAAAAGAGCAGATAATGCTTAATTAATTTTGTCTTCTTTCAATTCTTTTACCTTTTTCTCTTCTTAATTTCTTCCATATTTCTTTTTTTCCTTTCTTTCAATTTTACATGCATTTATCTGGTAGTGTGAACAACTAATTTGAAGATAGCACTATGCAGTACAACAAATACTGTCAAACTCATATTACTTTGTTAAGTGAAATTTTCTGTCACTTACAATTTTTTCTATTTTAATACTATTTTGTACCCTTTTTTTAAAAAAAAGATTCTTAGGAATATAGGAGGAACCTGGAAGAACAGCAGTCCTGGGTGAAAAAGACATTGTGACCTAAGAGAACTCTGTCCTGAAGCTGTAGTTTTCAAAATACAATTTTAAAATTTGAATTTTCCTTGTCTGTCTTCTGCCTTTATTCTTCCTGTTCTTCCTTGGAAGAACTCAATCTATCAACTTTATCATGTTGTCTTCCTCAATCTGAAGACCTGTTGAGAGTTTTCTTTCTTCATTATACTACTGCATCTTGGTACTATAGGAAATACTGTGACTATATCATGTGCAGCTGAACTGTAGCTAGAAATAAGCTACGCCGTCATGTTGGGTTTTTTCCCTAGTATAATTTTCTAAATGTATAGTTATTTAAAAATGATGGGATAAAATTTTTCTTCTATCAGGTACCTATTTCCCCATTACTCCTCTAGAATAGGCTAATGATACAATGAAACTGTACTTTGTTGATTCATGAATTCATATCATAATTTAATTATAAGATTCCTTTAGGTAATTGCTCATTGAGGTAGTTTGTAAGATGGAATTGATCCAAGTAGTGATATCAACATTTTCCATGTCACTCTTGAAGTTATAATAAATGAGACAGTCAGTGTTTGTGAGAATATGTAAGGTAGAGAGAGAGAGAGAGAGAGATTGAGAGAGAGGTTGAGAGAGAAGGGAGAGGGGCAGGGAGAGGGAGAGAGAGGACAGGAGAGAGGGGAGAGGGCAGAGGGCAGAGGGGAATCAGCTGCCTTGTAGTGTCGCTTGCCTTTATTATCATGATCCTTACTGCACAGCCATAGGTCCCTCTTCTCAGTTCCCGTTTCGGTGCCTGAGTTTTACCTCTGAACCATTATACTTAGGTAGAGGGGGAACCTGGAGCAGGCAGAATGCCCCTCATGGGTAGGACTCAGGTGTGTGCAGGCTAAGGGCAAAGAGCAACGCTCCTGGGTTTTCTCTTTTTTCTGTATTCTTCCTGCTTCGAGAAAGAGAATCATAAAACCACTTCAGCCAAAAGTAAAATTTTCCAAAAATTGGTTAAAAGGCCCCACTGGAACCCAAAGTTAAACCTCTGTCATTGGCTCCTTTTCTGGCTAGTGTTGCTCTGTGGTTTTGTATTGACTGTGCTGTGTTGAAAGCCAACCAGGCAAACTGAGCAAGGGGTGGGGACACTGAGCAAAGGGGTGGGCAGTAGCTACTTTCTACTAGGAATTATTTCTAGTAGACAATTACTGTTTTATATAAACCAGCCTCTGATCTTTTTGTTCTATGAAAATTAAATTCTTCTAAGACTCTGAATATCAAGTTTGGAAACACATAGTTGAATTAAGCACTTTAATGGCTTAACAGCTGCAACTCATTCTTGATCTTAGTGAGAGCAACAGTAGTTAGGTGCAGCTCACCTTGGGTAGCTCACAGTGTGACAGTTGAGTGATACAAAATTGTTCTTAGCACCCACTTTCTAAAACTGAGAACAGCCTTTTAGGGGAATCCTAGTGTCATGTGTCATCTGCTGATTTTCACTGTGACTGCTTCTCTAAGGCTGTCCTGGGTGACATCTCTGGGTAAAGTCTGATTCCATCCAAGTTAGGGTCACTCCTAGTCTCTCCCTTTCCCATCTCTTGCACCTTCTGGTGCCCATTTTGATTATTCCATCCAGAAGATTTGCTTTAAGTGTTGCTTCATTTTTTTCTATTTTATATTTTGAAGAAAGCACTGAGCTATATTCCCAGCCATTTTCATTTTGAGACTTTAAATAGTTGGGATTATACGGGTGGGCCATGATACCCTTCAAATTTTATTAAGCTAAATGTAGCTTCTTTGTTGGGAAATAGTTGTTCATCCTCTCATACTGAGGGTGGAATTTTATTAACTTACTTACTGAATTAGCAATTGATTTGCTGAGAAACTGCCTATCCTTCGTTATGACTTCTATCGAGAGCCCCACGCTGCTAGTAGGGGACCTGGGAAGCTGATTGGACCATACTGGGCGGTGCTGTAGCTCCGGGTGATGCTGGGAGGTGAGTTCTGAAGAGCAGTCCCTGGGGGCATGGCTGGTGGGCACCATGTGTCTCTCTCCGTGGCTCCCCTCCTGTTTTCTGCTTCTGCACCCTTTCCTTGTGCAGCTCTGCCTAAGCCGGCAGACTATGGATTGAAAGTGCTAAGAACCATTAGCCAAAATAAACCTCTCCTTCCTAAATTTGCTTGCACTGGGTATTGAGTCCCAGGGATCACAAAATGACCAAGGTCAACTTTTTAGTAGCTAGTATGTTGTTCACAGTTAGAATTGAAAGAGATGTAAATAATCTTTTGGATGAAAAAATGTCAATACTACTTGACATAGCTACTTGGTATTGTACCATTTCACTCTGTCTGTCCACCCTTCGATCTTCGTGTTTGTCTCTTTTCCTTTTTCTGTTTCTCTTTTTTCTCTGGAGCCTATAGACAGATGTACAGTGATTGCCAAGTGACCTCCAGTTCAAGGGTTTAATCTTGGGATGCAGCCATTGCAGGATAAATTTCAAAACTATCTGGCAGTTGGCTGGTACAAATTAAAGGAAGGAAGTAGGTCACTTTATGCCTATTGCTGTTCTATAAAGTGGTAAATATCTTTGTGTATTTTAGGTAGAATTTAAACAGTGATGTCACCAAAGCAGCTTTTTGTAGTCTTTCATATTTTGACTTACCTGAAACACATGTAGGTCCTTAGGAGACTATTTGTTCCAAGGAACATTAAAAGTAAGTTTACTTTAACATGTTTAACAGTTTACTTTAACATTTAAGAGTAAGTTTAAACTTTAACATGAAGACATTGCATCCACTGATGCATATGGGGGTGAAGAGGAGGAGGAATGGGAGACAGGGCCTTCATGGTGCTCAGTAAGTTGTGTAATGAATAATCCTCTTGGCCATTAGAAGCTTTTCTTTGGGTTGGTGGGAAATGGCTCTCCTCATTTCTTATTTTGTAGTTACAGTATTTGCCCTCAGAACAGAGGTTAGACACCCCTTGGTGGTATGGTCTGGAGAAATGTATAGGCCACAGAGCAAGTGTCCAGAGGGCTGTGGCTGGAGGACCTGAAAGTGAATATGCAGGAGCAATGCAGATAAGCACCTGTTCTTGATGAGGTCAGCTGAGTGGGAGTAGTTGTAGGGTGTTTAAAAAAGATACATACACAAATTTTCCTAACAGCTTTTTTAAAACCACTTTTAGGGCTGAGGAGTTAGCTTAGTAAAATAAGCACCTTCTTGGCAAGTTCCTGAGTTCAATCTCTCAGACTGAAAAAAAAAAAAAAAAAAAAAAAAAAAAAAAAAAAAAAAAAAAAAAAAAAAAAAAAAAAACTTTTGACCTACAAAAGTAGCAGTTTTTAATCACTTAACTAATAGAAGTTTTTTGTTTGATTTTTAATTCATTGGAATGGCTCTTGCAGTAGTTACATCTTTCAGGATGTGGTGACACATGCCTGTAATCCTAGCACTTAGGAGGATGAGATAGGAGGATCACTATGAGTTTGAGGCCAGCTTGGTAGTCCAAGCAAGTTTAAGGCCAGTCTGTACTACAGAGAATAACATGTCTCAAAAAAAAAAAAAAAGTTACATCTTCATGGACATCAATAAAAAGCCTTTTTTTTGTTTCAAAGTATATATTTTGCCCTGCCTATTTTACCCTGCTTTATTTGGCTCAGTAAGTATTCTATATACTTACAGAATATTTTTCTTAGAAATGCAATGAATTGACCTATGCATGAATCTGATGTTGCCCCAACCTGAAATCATTAGGCAATGAAATAAAATGGCAATACAGACTTCTGTCATAATTGTTAATGAGGGACCATGGGTACAGCTCTCAGTCGTTGTTGTGTTTGTTATAGTAATTGTAAGGATTTGTTCATGTTTTCATACTGAAGAAATAAACGATTATGGATCTGCATGTGCACACATACATAAACATATATGCATATGAGCCTTGAAAAATAGAATTGAGACCAGTGATTCAATTTGCATGAAAATAAGAAGTCTGCCGAGAGCAAATGCAGCTCTTAAGCTTTTTAAAGAAAAATCTTCCAGAGGTTTACCATTACTTACTGTGACCTCCTGCTGACTACTGTTTTAGTAATCGCTGGACTGCCCTGAGCCATTAGTCCTAAGAGGTGGTCTAGTTGATGTCATGGTGCCTCCTTTGGAGGGGAGAAGATTCTGGCAAGTGGCTGTGGGCTATCACTACCTCTTGTTTGCTGTGATGATGGCAGGAGGCACTGTCAGCCTTAGATGAAGAGCCCAGGAGATGCCTGTAGGTATGTCCGAGAGGAGTTAGTACAGTGATGTGTTCAGGCTGATCGGCTTGACACCATTTTTCTTAGATCCCTGGTGGAGATCTGTGCTATAATGGAAAGGGACAGACTGCATGCTTTCACCTTCTAACTGGGGTGTGCTTTATCCCTTTTTTTCCCCAATAATTAAGTCCAGGGGACTGGGAAAGCAGGTGGTTGTTATTACTACATTCAAATATGACACTGGGGACACAGCACATAGTCTGATGTCTGTGAATGTCTGCCATTGACAAGAATGTGCTCAAGAATGTTCTACAAGTGGGGTGGCTTCCTTGTTTTTTTCTGTGTTGTCTGTATGGAATCCAGCCCTGCGTGCATATTCTGGAGAGTCCCTTGCCTCTTCAGTGATCCAGTGATTTGCAGCTGAGGGAATAGTCATACCCAGATTATTTCAGGAGTGATGTGAGGTAATGCAGAAGAATATGAGTTTTGAAGCTAATTTTGTGGTTTCAAATCTTAGGTTTTTCCCTAAAATAGATAATCTTTGCAGATTAATCACTTAGCTGCTTCCTTATTTGAAAAATGAAATTAATATTACATGTAGGCTCTTGATAGCTCACTGGTAGAACACTTGGTTAATGTGTGTAGAGCCTGCGTTTGATCCCCATGTGGTCTATGGTCAGTCCTCTGTGCTCCTTGCTTTGACCCTACTGTGGTTCCCTCCTTCCCCTGCCTTCTGGGTGTTTTTCTGCTTTCAGGATGCCAGCTTTCAGTTGTCTCCCACCTGGCCATATGCTCTCCATAGGCTTCTTGGTTGGATGTGCCTCTTCATCCTAGCGTGTGAAGGCCCTAGGACACCAGGGTGGGTGTCCTTAGGCTGCCTCTCTCACCTCGTTCCCTGAGGGCCTGGCACACTGTGGAGGGCCATGAATCTGTAGCAGCTGTTCACCTCTGTTGCTGTAGCAGAAAGCAGCTGTGGACTCCATGCCAACAAATGAAATGTGGCTATGTTCCAGTAAAGCTATTTATGGATGTTAATATTTAAATTTCAAGTAATATTTATATCTCTGAAGTATAATTTTTAATTACTTAAAAATGCACAAACCACCTCTAACTCCTGGGTCATACAAAAGCAGCAGTGGCCTGTGACTAGGGTTTGCTGGTTTCTCCCACTACATCCTGCGTGATCCCATCCAATCCTTTGTCTTCATGCACACTAATACACTGATGAATGAAACTGTAGTAAAAATCCATCTACATTTAGGTGTCCAGTGAAGGAGAAACTTCTTATAGTCTATTTTTATATAATAGACAAGAATACCTTATCAAATTAGAGTATAAATCAGAGTATTAGAGAATACAAAGGAATGCTCAGAAATACCAAACCCTGTAAGACTCCCACTTCCCAGGGAGGGTAAGTCAGTAAGCTTCAATTGGCGTGGTCTCTTATGATTTTAGCGCTATTTGAGAGTGTTTCATGTTAAATTATGTCGCTTTCTCCCCTACCTTAGCCAGTTTATGTGAAATCCTAAGTCCTGGGATCTCTGCAGATGACCTTAGTTGTCGATATGGTTTTTACAAGAGGCCGTTGCATTTATGAGGGCAGTTCCACATCACTGACTGGGATTCTTCCAAGAAGGGAGGATTTGGACAGACAAACAAAGGGTAACAGTAGCCATCCACAAGCTAAGGAGAGATAGATGGAAGAGATCCTTTCCTCCCAGCTTTCAGAGGGATCCAATTCTGATGGCACCTTGCTTGGACTTCCAGCTTCCAGATCTGTAAGATAACTATTTTCTCTGGAATAATCCACTCAGTTTGTGGTAGTTTGTTACAGCAGCCAAGGCTGCTACCTGAGAGAAGGTCTTCTGAGGCATGTTTTGCTCTGAGGATCATCACTAACTTCCCTCTGTCACTCTTCTTGTATTTCTGAATTGTACTTATCCACTATCCCTGCTGCTCCTGATGGACAGGGATGGTTTCTCAGCTTAGAGCTACAGTTACACTTCTCACAGATGTCTGCGACTCCCAGCTTTTCTGCTACCTGGAGTCCCAGCCAGTGCACACCTCACAAGTGTCAGAGCAGTGTTCCTCAGTGGACGTTGCATAATTTTTTTTTTTTTTTTTTGGAGGCATCCTCTAAAAAAGGATTTCTGGTCAAACTAGCATAAGAAAAGCTGTATTTCATACAGCTATCTTTGAAAAGCACTGAAGATCTTACCATCTGAGAAAGCCTCTCAAAGTTCCATAATTAGGAAATGTGAGCTTTGTTTCTCAAATTTAATTAGATGGTGGAAGAACCGGGGTGTGTGTGTGTGTGTGTGTGTGTGTGTGTGTGTGTAAGACATAATAACATTTAGAAATGGAATTATTCACAATATACTTTGAGAAATTGTAGATATAAAAACCTAATTTATGTTCATGGATGTATTTTTTGACTCAAATTTATTGGTATAATTATGGCTAATGTTACTTTTTTTATTGCTCTTTAGAGCTGATCCACAAGCATCCATTTTTTAAAGTCAACTGTACTGAGATACAAATGACATACAACAAACTGTACATATTTAAGTGCACAATTTAATACATTTTGATATAGGCCTATACCTATGAGACCTTCATGCCATAAAGATAT
>PVKN010034064.1:0-11906 GCA_004027915.1 Capromys pilorides
AGTATATGCACACTTGAGTGAGCATTTGCATGAATTAATGATTGCTTGCTTGAACCAACATGCATGATTAATGCCTGTATGTTGAGTAAAAAGTCCATATAATGGAGAAAGGCTTAGGTGCTTGACTACCTCTCTAGCTCTGATGCTTTCTCTTCTAGCCCAAGCCTCAAGAACTGGGGCTCAGCTACAACAAAAAGCAGAGTCCTTGTTCTGTTTCTCCTTAGTCCCAAGCAGCCTGGGTGTGGTGCTCTTCTCAGAGAAGTGCGGAGACTCCATAAAGCTGGCCAGGTCATAGCTAGATGGGAGGGGATGCTGTCACAAGGGCTGTCCCCTGTCCCTCACAGAGTTTTCCAGAGGGACTGCTTCACCAGCTCTGTCATCATGGGCTGTGGGGCTTAGCTCTGTGCCCCTGGATGGCCTTGGGGGCCCTCAAGGGAAGGGAATGAGCTGTGCACGTGTGAGCCTCCAGGGCAAAGCTGGCTCTCCTGTCTCCACTTAGTCTGGGGCTCATCTATTACAGGGTTCACACCTTGCTTTGTGAGCTTTGCTCCTTCTCCACATTCTGATCCCCCCCAAGAGCAGCTGCCATTTAGCTTCTCCTCCAAGCCGCAAATCACCAGTGCTCAGCAAAATTCCCTTCTGATTAAGGCAGCTGCGCTCAGAAGCTGTGCATCTGCCTCCAGAGCTCATCAAAGCCCCTCAAAGGAAAGATTAACAGCAGCAGCCCATCAGCAGGGACATTGTCGCCTCTGTCCGCTGGAGGCCGGCTCCTCCACTCACGCCCTGCCAAAAACACAGAATTAGAGAATGTGACTCTTAGAAGCATGGACTCTAAGAAGCACATACTTTAAGGGGCGTAGGATCATCCAATCTTCCCCCAAATCAGCTTAGGGAGTTAGAATTTTAAGGATGCATCCTTTGAGAAGCTTAGACTCTTAGAAGTCACCTCAAATTTTATTCTGATTAAGCTTGGGCTAAAATAAGTAAATCTAATCTTTGACACTGTCTTAGGAGCCCAGCATCTTAGCTTATTAAAAGCCCAGAATTTCAACATCTGTGAGCCACAGAAACCAAATCACGAGGCTGGGAGTCAGAGGGAGCCAGGGCTCCACAGCCAGCCGTTTCACTCAGGCACAGTCGTGTGGCCAGCAGTGCAGGAACCTGCCTCCCTGTGTTGGGAGCCTGTGGCTGCGTTGTTGGTCCTAATGGTGCAGACTCTGCCCATCACGCCCGAGGCCCACATCTGGATGGGTCCAGCTTGACGAAGGCCCTCTTCACCTACATGGCTAATGGCATCAGACTAGGCAGGGTTCTGCGCATGCTCCCCAGGCCTACTTTGCTTTCATGGCGATGCCTGAAACTCCACCCTGTGACCCTCAAATATTCTTTAGCCAGGAAGTACAGGTTCCCAGGAAGCCCAGGAGCCTGGATAAGTCTCAGCCATCCCACCTTCTTCACAGCCCCAGTGCTGCCTGTGACGTACCCATCATGGCCTTGGAAATGCATCTGAGCAGCACAGAGGATGAACATGGCTGTGCGTGCTGGTCTCACCTGTGGCCAGCCCTGCTCACTGTCACCACCTGCCCTTGGTGGACCAAGAGTTTCCAGTGCCTGCCTCTCTGAGTCTAGCTCTTCATCTTTGAGGCGGGCCTGCTGACCACTCCCTGGACCATCGTGAAGCAGTGACAGTTCTCTCTTGCCTTCTGCTCTCCTCAGACTAGATTGTTGAGCTCCACCCACCCCCCATCGGAGACACCCCCACCCGCTTCCGGGTCTGCTGTCTGAAAATGCGCCTGCTGACGCTGCCCGCAAAGGTCTTAAAGGATCCTGAGGTGCTGGCTGTGTCCGCAGCCCCACATTGGTGGGGAACTTAATACTCAGAAAGGTCAAGTAATTCAGGCAAGGCCACACAGCTGGTACCTGTTACGTGACCCTCTGAGGTTGGTATATGGAGAAGATCACATGACCAAAACCTTGCAGGCCTGCAGAGAAGGTGTTACTGAAGGAAGTGCGTGAGGGCTGGGACCTGGAGGGCACAGGGCTTCTCTGAAGTGGGGTCTCATCTACCCCAGGGGAGAGGAGAGCGCTTATTCCTGCACCTGCTCTCAGCTTCTCTGAGTCCAGTGAACGGGGCAGAGATTACCCCCTTGCTGACTATATTCCAGGTGTCATCTTTGCTAAACACCATGATTTTACATTTCAGGATCACTGGAGGCACAGCTGGGGTTCCGGGGTTCCTCTTCGCCTCGCTTGAGTGTTTCCCGTGAGGGCTCTCAGAGTGCGTGGCGAGCACGTTTGCGTCCTGTCCTGACAGCAGGACAGCAGGAGACTCCCTTCCTCCATGGAGGACATGGGGACCCAAGAAGGTGAGACCAGTGCCATGGGAGAGCCCAGGAGGCCTGCATTGGAGGCCACAGCAGCACTCAGTACCTCCTTGGGGAACCCTCCACCCCTGGCCATGCCCACCCTCCCCACTCCCAGCTCCAGGAGTGACCCGAGACCCAGCCTGGCCAATCAGCAGTGCCCCTCCCCTGGGCCCTGTGGCTGGCCATTAACCAGGATGACCATTAACGCGCTTCCTAATGTATCAAGAGACAGAAAACCACTCTTTGGGGGGCAAGTCAGTGTTTGGGAGAAAGCCTGTGGCTGCCTGGCCTGCTGACAAGCAGGATACTAGTGGTGGGGGAGAGTGAAGGAGAGGTGACCTGTAGAGATGGTCATGTCAGGGGACACCTGGACTGCTCTTCCTTGTTTTCCCAGTGAAGACAGCTTTCCATCCCCCCAACCCAAGCACTCTGGAAAAGTACCCAATCCCATGATGCTTCCTGCAAAGAAGTCCAGGCCTGAAGGATCCTGGCCCCACAGGAGAGACTGCCTGTACTAGGACACCTGGGCACAGGAGGAGGCCCCTTGTCCCCACTGCAGCTACTCTGCCTTCCTGGCTTGAGGACCTGGCCCCCATCCTCAGAGAACCATGGAAATGAGCCCTGCCCCAGACTATAGCCGACACCTGGCCCTGCCTGGAGGAAGCCAGGCCACAGATGTGCCCAGCTGTGCAGGCAGGCAGCGGTCAGCCCCACTTTGCTGCTGATTTAGAACAGCTGCTGCTTGGGCAGGAGGCTGTATTCGGCAAGCTCAAGAATGAAGGGCTCCTCTCCCAGGCGGCTGCCTGTTATGAGCCTGTTGCTCAAGCCCTATCCTGTGAGTCAGCCTCCTTGGGGTGCTGCACTGAAATGAGCCATGCCTGCCACCGGAGGGGCTGAGCCAGCCACAGTCAGATCCTGGCAGGGCCAGGAGTCTTTAGTGACAGAGGAAAGAGAGATGGGAGGTGGTCCCTTTCATCAAGGCAGACAACCTCTGCTTTGTCCTGGGAAGTCTCTCCTAGCCTGTAGGGACCCCTTGATGCTGATTCAGGACTAGGGCTTCTCCACAGGGAGAGATGGAGATGGCCCAGTGACCCCAGGAGAAAGCCAGTCCTGGGAGCAGTGGAGGAGCCACAGAGAGCTTCCTGAGTTTCCTGCTTCAGTACCACTGCTCCAACAGGCCCCGGGTGCCTGCAGGGGTGGGTGTGGCAGAGTAAGAGCAACGTGCAGGGTGGGCATCATCGCCATGATGCTGGGAAACTGGGCTCCCGCAGGCCAGCTGAGATGTAAGGCATGTGCCTTCATTTACCCCAGGCCAAGGGCTCTGGGCAGGTGACCAAGAAACACCCCTTGAACAGCCCACATGGCAGATGCCGGGCTGTCAGGGCCACAAGGACAGGGCTGGCCCTCAGCCAGACCTCTAGGCTCTGGGCCACTCGCTGCCCACCGCTTGCTCGGGCGAGTCTCTCCATGTGCCTGCACTTCGGTCCTCCACTACACACAGGCGGATAGGCAAGGGGGCCAGGTGTGGGAGTCCCAGCCTAACTGAGCCATGTCCCCCTCACACTCCACTCACAGTGCCACGGAAGATAAGGCATCTCCGCACTCGGTGCAGAAGAAATGCTCTGAAATGCCTTCCACTCTGGCATGATCATGCCAAGCACTGTTTCCATCCCCGTGGCAGGGCCAGTCCTGCCTGGAAATCTGCCCAGGAAAAGCATCTCCACTCTCCACCTGCTCCCCTGAGCCTCAGAGGCCAAGCACAGAGGAGGACAGAGGAGGCCTGGGGCTCCATGCCACCTTCTCTGTCCTCCGTGTTCTTCTCTCCCAGGTTCTGGGAGGGCCCTGATGCCGGCACAGGCAGAGGGGCAGCCACCACCAGGGAAGCCCTTTGAATGATCCAGAGCCAGAGCCACATAGGAAGTCCTGCGAGCAAGACACGACTGTGTCACCACTGACCCAGGTCTCACTGTGCCTCCTCCTTAGTCCCACAGCCTCGGACAAAGCCATCTGTCCACAGTACTTCTAAAAATAATCGTTTGTACTGTTTCATTGTTCCAGTGCATCTTGAGCAGCTACTGTGCCAACTGGGGAAGAGCCTTGTTCCCAGCTGTAGCAGGTGACAGGGAGGAGCAGGAGGAGCCCCTGAGCCTCGTGCCTCCTAGCTGTAGGGGCCTCTGCCTGCTGAGTGCTAAATCTGCCTAATGCCAGCATCACTTCCTGCAGGAAGCCACCTACACACCAGCCAGTGTTGCTCTGAGCTTCCGTCCTGTAGGTGGGGACTGAGACTGAATATCCTTCAGTCTGCCTTCTGCACAGACCCTGACTGGGACTGTGGACGGTGAGACCCCAGCGCCTTCTCTGATCTGCACAGCTGAGGGAATGGAGTGATGGCCTCCAGGGCCCGTGAGTAAGCAAGTGGGCAGGCCGTCAGCGGACACCACCGTGGCCCGTCAGTCACTGCTGCCACTTCATCACCCAAACTTTCCCCTTCAGGGAGGTTCTTCCTCAAGTTCCCCTCTCACTGATGTTTCCAAACTCAGCTCTCGTGAGCAGACATGAGGCCCTGCCAGAGCCACCAAATGGAGCTTCCATAGTTAATAAATAAAAGACACAGGCCCCCAAGCCAAATTTGAATTACAGATGAATGATTTTTTTCTTTTTAGTATGAGAACATTCTGTAAAATAACTGGAGTAAACTTATACTTAAAGTGTTATTATTAAATAGTATCAGTAATATTCAAATTTGTCTGGGCTGGAGTACTCTGTGTGGATGGCCAGCCTGAGCTCAGCCACATGCACAGAGGTTTTCTGAGCCTGTCAGTGAGGTGACCAGGCCCACATACTCAGGAACCCACAACCCAGCAGAGGGAGGGCTGGGCTTCTCCAATCTGTATCCTGTCTCCAACCAAAATCTGAGCCTGGCCTGAATGCTGGGAGCTCGGTTGGGCTGGGTGTGATAGGAAAACACTGCCTCGACCATCACCACGCTGCCAACACTGCTAGCAGTACTGGGTGCCACAGCCAGGCTACAGACACCTGGTTGCCGCCTGCTCCCTCTGTGCCTGATGCAGTACATGAAACATGCCACAGTCCCACTGGGTACCATGGGAAGCTACCATATGCCTATGTCCTAGATGAGGAAACAGGCCCCCAGCTGGTGACTCGGGGGCTTGTGAGCAGCACAGACAGGGTGCGGCCTGAGCTTCTGCCCTGGCCACCACCCCTCGTCAACTCATTCCCTCAGCGTCACCTGACAGGTTTCCACCTCCCTACCCAAGTGCAGCCTGTCCTCTGCCATGCCCACCTGGTGATCTGCATCTTCAGCTTCCCTTTGAGTCCCTGGCCAGCCTTCCTTCTGCTCAGCATGGGCCTCACACAGGACTGCCTGTTCTGCCCCTGTCCCTGGCCATGGCCTTAGACCCTCCCGGGGATATCAGGCTCAGGGTTCCAGTGTTACCTGTGGAGACACTTCCTGACTTAGTGATCCGAGCAATAGTGACATAGTACTTAGAGCATGCCAATCTCAGGGACAAAGCCATAAGGGTCTTCTGCAATGGCAAAGAATTGGAAGAGAGTGTTGCGACAGCCCATACTGTGTTCAGTTTAACTCCCAACTATGAATAGAGCTTGGATAACAATCAGTGCATATTATTAAAGATCTACATGTGATAAACAAAACTTTGAAGCAATTAAAGTATAAATATTTAATAACCTCTGGGTAAAGTTTTAAAATAAGATAAAATGAAGCCTTATAAAGAAAAATTAATCAATGATAGTCTATCAAAATTTCAAATTCTGTATGAAAAAGGACTATACCCATGTTTAAAAGATAAGGGACAAAGAAGGCTGATTTTGTACCATACAGTAAATAAAAGATCAATATCCAGAATGCATAAAGAGTGTGAGCAAATCAATAAGGACACAGACAACTCAGGAACATGGAAAGCATGTGACCAGGCAATCACTGAAGAGGCACTCTCAATCACAGGTGTATGTTAAGGCATGATTATAATTTATATCTGGTGTTTCCCAAGAGCCTCATGCACAATAGGTGGAACTTTTGCAAGGTGACTAGATCCTGAGGGTTGGTTGTTGATTCGATATTAGGACATGGGGTCTGGCCAAAAGAGGTGGGTCAGTGAGACATGGCCTGGAAGGATTTCTCTCTCTCCCCCAGCTCCTCCCTGGATATCTCTCTGCTTCCCCTATGTCTTGAGCAGTTTTCCTCTGTCCATGCCTTCCTCTTTTGGATCCAACCAATTATGGGCCAAGTTGAGCCCAAGTAAATCTCTCTTCCTTTAAATTTTAGGTGTGAAACACTGTGCCCCAGAAATAAGAAAGCGACTGAGACAAACCTTTCCTCTAGTATATGGCAGTAATACCAGCATTCAAGAGCTCGGTGCAGTGGCGTACAACTGTACAGTCAGCACTCTAGGGCCAAGGATGTAGCTCAGTGGCACAGCACCTGCCTGGCAAGCACAAAGCCCTGAGTTCTATTCCCAGTATCAAAAAAAAATTTTTTTTTAAATCTAGCTCTCTAGGGAGGCTGAGAAAGGAGGATCAAAAGTTCAAGCTCATGTTGGAAATTTTAGTGAGACTCCAACTCAAAATTAAAAAAATAAAAAGATCTATAAACACAGCTCAGCGCAAAGGCCCTGGGTTCAATCACCAGGAACTCACATTCACTCTCAGTATTCAAGTAGCTCTCACACCACACCTATATGGATGACACAAATCCAGCCAGCAATCTGATATCCTGGTGCACGTGGGGTGTGGGGTGCAAGGCCATGGGAGGAGGCCCTAGGGAGCATCTAGGAGTATCAAGCTGGTTAATAAGAGTCTGGTCCCCAGCCCCTGTGGGTTCTCCTCAAGAGCACTGCCATACTGAAATAAGATGGAGAGGAAGGGGTGTGCAGCATAGTTAAGGGCCAGGCACAAGGATGGGCCTCTCAGACACCTCCTGGGTGCTTGTCCCTGGGCAGGCTGTGTCCCTTTGCTGGGCCTTAGTTTCCCAAACTGAAAAGTGGGCACTTTCCTTTCCAGCATGCTTGTGTGAGTAATGCGAGCAGATGTTCACAAAAGTATCAGAGCTGCACGTGGCACAGGATAAGCCAGACAACAGCCAGTCCTGTTGCAACTTTATTTGTGACAGAAAACACTAGGCATGAGCCAAAAACCCGTCAGAAATGAACAGATACTGATACACTGAAATACCTCCACGCGATTGGAGGCACAGTAGCACTTACAAACATCTACATAGGCCTATGTTGTCAATGTGGATAGATCTTCAAAAGGAAGTGTTAAACAAAGAGGAATTGCAGAACATTAACTTACACTGTGATCCCATTTGTGTAAATGTTTAAATGCATAAAATAATAGAACATATTGTGTATGGTGCTTGTGACTAATAAAGGTATAAAACATGGACTAATTGCTCCCTGATGTGTGACATTAGGCTGTTTTCTGGAGAGGCTTCCACACAGAGGTGTCTGGACAGAGTGCTCTATGGAAAAACTGTGGCTTTCAGGGTTTTGGTGTCATTCTTATTCTGTTTTAGTCAAAGCCACTAGGAGGTATCTACTCCATCACACACAGGAACACCCATCTGGGCCTAGACCCCTCTACTCTGGCCTCTGCCACATCCTAGGCTAACACAGCCCCCTCACTTTGTCCCCTCCATGTCCCTGTATTGCTGTCTCCTCTCCCTGCAGGCTCATGCTCTAAGTTCTCAAATACCCAATACTCACAACTTGAGAGCGTATGGGCTTATTTTGGTTCAGCTCACAGTTGGTAGAGGTTACAGACCATGGTCTTCTGGATCCAAGGGAGGGTGGCCTGGCACATGGGCATGATAAAGAAACAGCTCCTCATGACAGGGCAGCAAGGAAGGAGAGAGTGTGAAGAGAGGAGTGGGGACAGCAGATAAACCCTCTTGGGCCATGCCACTGTGACCCAGCTCTTAAAAGCAAGCACCTATAAGCTTCCATAGTCAAATCACCTTTTAAAAGTGTGTGAGGCTTTGAGGGATATCTCGATATAAACCATAACATCTCACTGTTCAGGTCTCAGCCAAGGTCAGCTCTTCAGCAAGATATGTCACTCACTGTCACTCATGAAGCATTTTGCCCAAATTGCTCATCAGCCAATTCACTGGTTTCTCCCCCTGGAGAGACTGCCACAGGGAACTGCAAGCCCTGAAGATCTGGGGGTCCTTGGTTTTCTATTGTAACTCACAGCACAAAAACCCTGTAGGGTCAGAGGCTTGGTACCCAGAGGCCTGGAGAAGAACTTGGAAGGGGAAGAAGAATGGATTGGGGGGTATGGGAGGGGAGAGTTGTCATGATGACAGTGAGACTACGTCTGAAGGAAGCACAGCGAAGCCAGAAGCAAAACAAGGAGAGGTGCTGTGATGAGTGGCAGGAAGAAGCCACAGAAGGACCACTGTCCAGGCCTGGGATAAGGAGCCTGCCCTTGTCAGGCTTCCTCAGAGGGCATCGGACCCTTGCCTGAGGCTTATAAGCTCAGCCTCATTCCCTTCAACTTCACTGCAATAATTCTCCACTTACACTGTGAGGGGTTGCGGGCTGCAGTAACCTAACCAACTAGTTAAGACATGGGCATGCATTCCTGAGCCTGCCATTGGGTGCATCTGCTCAGATATGACTGAGTATGCCACTGGAGATGGACTCTTGCTGCAGCAGGGTGAGCAGCCCGGTCCCTTGAGAAGAGGAGCTGCCACGCCACTCTGTCCTCTGCTCTTGAAGAAGGTGCTGTCTCCCTCTGACCCTGACTCTATTTGCCCTGCCAACAGCAGATGCTGGAAAGGCAGCCTCCAGGGAAGTTGAGGACAAGAAGGCCAACCACAGGAAGCATTGCTAGCTTCAATAACCTAGACCTCAGAAAGTAAAGGATCCACGCCATCCTCACCTCATCTCCCATCTCCCTTGCCCTGCACACCACATCCCCGCTGCCTGGATCTCCTACTTCCTAGAGTGGATCACCTTAGATCTCAGGGAAGAAGCGGCATCCTCCCCATCACAGCTCTCGCTGATCTTCATAAGGCGCCAAGTCTCTTGTTCCACCAACATGCTATACTTACACCAGCCAGAAAAGGTCTGTTAATAAATGGAGGTTGAGTCAGTTTCCTGTCACTCGGATGAAATACCCAACACCTGCAGATTAAAGGAGGAGAAGATTTTTGGATCATAGTTGCCAGTGGGTCAAGTCCCAAGTCAGCTGACTCTAAGGCAAATACACATGGTGGTAGGGTGTTGTGGAGGAAAGCTGCCCACCCCACGGCCACCAGAAAGCAGAGAGAGGAAGGGAGTTAGGGACAAGAATATACCCTCCCTGGTCCTTCCCCAAGTGGGCCAACAATCCTGGGCAGCCCCCCAACACCAAACATGAGACTTCTGGGCAGCATTTTGTCTTATCTTATTTTATTTTATTTTATTTTATTATCTTCTATTTATTTGGTGCAGGGTCTCACTACACAGCTTGGACTTGTAGTGATCCTCCTGTCTCAGCCTTCTCAGCTCTAGGATCACAGTTGTGCATCACCAGACCCAGTTTGGGGGCTGGCAGGGCACACCCAGTGTTCTGGGGCTGGCATGGCATGTGGCACTGGGGATCAAACCCAGGTCCTCGGATTTGCCAAGCAGGTGCTTAGAGAGCTGAGCTATCTCCCCAGCCCTGGGTAACGCTTTAGAGTTAAATGATAACATTCTGCCACTGATCCCCAAAAGGCCCATGTTTACTTCATTATGCAGAATTAGCTCACCTCTGAGAGCTGCCACAGTCTTCACATTCCCAGCACCACTGAAAAATCCAAGTCTAAGCCTCCTCTGATACAAAAGGCAAACTCTGAGCTGTGAGCCCCATGAAACTAAAAGAAAAGTTGGATACTCCCAACATTCAATGCTCACTGTAGACATTCCCATTCCAAAAGGGAGGAACAGAGTACAGAAAGGAATCAGGCCATAGCAAGACTGAAAATCAGAGACTTCAACCCTAAATACCACCGCTCCCTGCCCAGCCTCCAGGACATGGCGGTGAGAAGAGCGCCTAAAACTTCTACAAACTGTGAGCTGAAATCAATCTTTCCTCCCCTAACTTTAAGTGCCCAGAATTTTGTCTCAGCAGTGAAGAGGGTAACTAAGACGATTTCCATAGGCAGTGGTGAATGAGTAAATATCCCAGAAACTCGCTTCTCAAGTGAAAGAGGTATAGTTTTGCAACTTTGCATCTGTAATAGTTGAGGTTTGGCTGATTTCTGAGATGCTCTTTGGGGCATCTTTCTTCTTGTCTCTGTACAAAGTATTTGGTTTCTTATTACTATAGTAGTACTTCAAATAGATTTAAAAAAAGATGTAGTATTTTTATACAAAGGAGTATTATTCAGCTGTAAAAAAAAAAAAAAAAGATATATTTGAGGTAAATGAATGCAACTAGAGACCATAACTCATAAGTGAAATAAATCAGACCCACATCTGTAAACATTGCATAGTCTCCCGATGCATATGTATATACATGGGATCACTTGTGTAGTGGATTCCTAATTGGTAGTCAACTTATTACACCCAGCTGATAAACTGGTGTATTATCTCACCCCAGAAAGAATGGCTATCATAAAGAAATCAACCACCACCAAATGTTGGAGAGGATGCAGGGGAAAAGGACCCCTCCTCCATGGCTGGTGGGAATGCAGACTGGTGCAATCATTATGGAGATCAGTGTGGAGACTCCCCACAAAACTAGGACTGGAAATCCCACTCAATCCAGCTATCCCCCTATTGGGAATTTTCCCAAAAGAACTGAAAACATCCTATTATAGTGATATATGCACACCAATGTTTATTGCAGCACAATTTGTGATAGCAAAATCTTGGAAACAACCATAATGCCTGTGACCTAAGGAATGGATGAAAAAGGTGTGGTGTTTTTATACAATGGAGTATTACTCAGCAATAAATAAAAAACAAACTCAAAACTTTTGTAGGTTAAGAGGATGCAACTCGAGGCTATAATCATAAGTGCAATAAACAAGACCCACATGGGAAAACATGGGTCGTATTGTTTCCCTAGTGTGAGAACTCAAAAGAAGAAATAAAAACTGAAAGGTATAACAGACGAAGTTAAATGGATAGAGAAAGTGCATAAAGATTTAGCAACAAAGAGAGAGAAAGGAGAAAAGTTAGCAGATAAGCTAGGGGCAAACCAGCAATCGTCCTAAGAATTTTCATCAGGTTTTTGAAAATAGCAGTCAATGAGTAGAACTCTCACCCTGACTAACTCTGTATGTTGATATCTGTGCACAAAGCAAATACCTTGAGGACAGCAATGTGTAATGCTAAAACCATGCTTGAAATATCTGTCATCTTGGTCTTCTAAATGTGTACTGTTTCTAATGTCATATCAATTATTACCATATTCTCTTTAAAGTAATTTTTTTAAAAAAGTAATAAAAGAAAATGAGAGACAAGAATAAAAATTTAAGACTTCTTGAAAGCATGTGGTAATATTCACTCATATGTCCCATCT
>PVKN010034065.1:0-11904 GCA_004027915.1 Capromys pilorides
CACCTGACGGCATTGACCTTCACTGGTGGGGGACAGGTGAGAGGCGTGGGATGCTCTGCCCACCAGGGTGTGACCCGGGTACACCCCAAGGTCAGGGCAGGCCCCCCTCCACAGAAGCGTTCCTAGGCAGGCCCCAGAGATCAGAGAAGATGCTCCAGAGTCTCCAACTCACACATGCTAGGTAAGGGCAGGGCCAGGTCAATGGAACTGGAAAGGAAAGTTATGGGACCATTTCCTTCTCTCTCTCTCTCTCTCTCTCTCTCTCTCTCTCTCTCTGTCTCTGTCTGTCTGTCTGTCTCTCTTTCTCTCTTTCTGACAGGGTCTCACGAGGCAGTTCGGGCTGCCTTGAGCTCACTTGAGGCTACCCTCAGCTCACAGTGGTCCTCCTGCATCAGCCTCCCAGTGCTGGAATTACAGGCATGCGCCACCATACCTGGCTCTGGAACATTTTCAAGATCTTACACGCGCTTTTCAGATGCTGTGGTTGGAATGTGGTCCCCAAGAGCTCATGTGCGGGAAACTCAAGCTCCAAAGCAACTGTGGTGAGAGACGAGGCCTTTAAGGCACTCGTGGTGATGGACACCTGTAATCTCAGCACTCTAGGAGGCTGAGGCAGGAGGATTGCAAGTGTGAGCAGCCAGCATGGGCAGTCTAGTGAAGCTCTGGCTCAAAATAAAAAATAAATAAATAAAAATAGCACGAGGTGGGGTGGTACACTCCTGTAATACAGTGCTTGGGAGGCTGAGGCAGGAGGATCACTGTGAGTTTGAAGCTAGAGTTTAAGGGAGGCCTGAACTACGTAAGAGACCTTATCTCAAAAGAGTGTGTATATATGGGGGAGACTAGGGATATAGGATCACCAAAAGATGCTTCCGCTCATCACTTCCTCCTTCCACCAAGGCGCTTCACTGCAAGAATGCTTCCCACGAACGCCATTGCTCAGACTGGGCCTCAGCTTCCAGACACACCAGCGAAATCAGCTGCTGCCCAGTGTGAGGCAGGCGGGCTTGGGGTTCTGCTTTCAGCACATGGCGGACGCTAAGCCCTTCTGCCCTGCACTGGACCACCCCACAGGTCTAGGGAGCAAGGGCGGGGCTGGAGTCCCCTTGCGAATCTGTCCTCCTGTAGGCTGACCGGGGGAAGGGAGGCGTGCCAGGATTTCCAAGGAAGCTTTAGCTGTGGGGAAGCTTCACAGGATACTGAAGTCCACGTTGCTTCTAGGGATGGAAAATTTTCCTTCCTGTACAGATAGGGGTCAGAACGAAGAACCAGAAGTCAGAGGATGTTGTCTGCTAGGCATGGTGGCCAGTCCCGGAATCTCCAGTCCGTGGGCAAAGGAATCCTGGAGGTGCCTCTGGGGGACCAGCCTCCTTCAGATATAGTGTGTGGGCAGCACGGCCTTACAGAGCCAGTTCATCAAACTGCTGTTTCAATTTTAAGCCTCCTAAAAAAGTTAATATGAGGGACTGGGGAGATAGCTCAGTAGAATAAGCCCTTGCCTGGCAAGCGCAAGGGCCCGAGTTCAATCCCCAGTTGCACACACAAAATAAAAGTCATACTTCATGACATGTAGTGTCTAAGTATTTATTTGTTGGATCAAAATCTCACTCTGCTGCTACATACTTTCTGGTTCTACCACCCAAAAGTGCAGCATTGGTTAAGACGCCCTGCTGAGGTCATCTTATGAGTTATTCAAATGGTGCTTTGCGAAATGGTGTCCCCTTACTTTCTGTTAGGAAGAGAGAGGAAATAGTTCCAGATATGGTAGGTAATAATATTTCTAATATTCTCTTTCTCTCTCTCCTCACATTTTGAGGCAGCTGTTGCTATTTACTCCAGGCTGGTAATGAACTTGCTGTGTAGCCCACGATGGCTTCACCCTTGCAATCCTCCTGCTTCAGCCTCCCAAATTCTGGGATTACAGCTGTGTGCCCCCAAGTCTGGCTCCTATTTTCATGTCTCTAATTGTAACTTGGTTGTTATAATTTTTAAAAACTCAAATTCCTCTCAACAAGTGATACTATTATTTAATCTTCTTTAAAAGATGTATTTAGTACAGGGTCTATAGGGTATCACTACAGAGCTCAGACTCCTAGTGATCCTCCTATTTCAGCCTCCCAAGTGCTGGGATTACAGGTATGCACCACCATACCCAGTGTCGTTGGCCAGCATGGCACACCAGGATCTGGGCCGGCATGGCATTCAGTATCGGGGATTGAACCTGGATCCTTGAGCTTGCAGGCAAGTGCTTAGGCCACTGAGCTAGCTCCCCTGCCCTGTACTATTATTTAAAACAGAGCTTTAAGCTTACTTGAAATCTCAGGAGATTGTAAGTCTGGAAACTTTCTTACGATGAATAACCGAGAGGGTAGGATCTGTGGCCAACAGAATAGGGGAGGGGGTGCCAGGCAGGTCCTCCAAAAGGTGTCTTCTGCGCGCTCCTTCAGAGAGCGGCTCTTTCCCACCACCCAAGGGAGGGTTGTGGAAGGCGGGTCCATCCTCTTGTGTCCTGGCCATACTGGTTGTCAGGCACGGACCCCTGCTGGTCCAGGAAAGCTCTTTCCTAGGAATTAAGACTGGAGCTTGGAGATACCAGCTCCATCTGGCTGCTTGCTGGCGCTGAGGAACTGTTGGAGGAGCCCTCTGTGAAGGGGAAGATCTGGGGAACAAAAGGGATGGGCCACAGACCAGAGAAGAAGGAAGCTGTAGTCTACAGAAGGAAGAGGGTGCCCAGGGCTATGTGCTGTGCCAGCCCCCCCACCCCAGATAGCCCAGCTGTGCTGCCTAGCAGGTGCATTAGAGGGCCCCTGACCTCACGTGTCTGTGTCTGTATCTATAAAAAATGAAATATTGATAGCATCTAGAGCATAGGACGGCAAGAAGTAAGCTGATCTGGTAGAACTCAGTGCCTGGTGAGTAAAAAATCAGTGTTATTGATCATTCTCAGTGGGCAAAGGCAGCAGCAGCAGGGAGAAACACTGCCTCCATAAAGACACAGAGGCAGACCAGGACGATGTGACCACCAGGGCTCCTACCCCAGCATATTGGAAGCACTGTGAGGAATCCTCGGGCCAGCACTCTGCGTGCCAGGCAGGCAGGGCACAGGCAATATAAGGACTTCCTTTCCAAAGGCTGGGTGCTACTCAGTGCTTGTATTCAAGTACAAAGACAGGGCTGGTGAGATGGTTCAGTGGTCTAAAGTGCCTGCTGAGGCACGCTTAGGCAACTGCTGGGACCAAGGTTTGATCCCTGGCACCACATGCTGCACCAACCCCACCCCCAGGGCGGCCTGAGCCAGCCATAACATAAAAATTGTTTCCAACTCAAGTACAAAGACAACATCACCACCCCAGTCTTTTTTTTTTTTTGTACAAGGTCTCACTACACAGCTTGGACTCAATGATCATCTCATTTTCTGCCTCCCAAGTGCTGGGATTACAAGCATGCGCCACTGCGCTGGGACTCATCATTGGCTCAGCTCGCTTGAGAGTGGGGCAGGTGCAGCAGGTGGGGCCAGGAATCGAAACCCTGGCCCCTGCACAAGGGCTTAGTCCGCTGAGCTATACCACTATACCACCGGCCCTAGAACCCCAGACATGTGTAAGTGTACTTCTGGTTTGGTTTTGTGGTGCTGGCTTCAGACTCAGGGGCCTGTGCATGCTCTGCAGGTGCTGTAGCATAGAGTGACACCCCAGCCCCTGACAGTCCTTTTTACAACATAAACCCCGAGTATCAGCAGGTACCTATATGCAAATAGCCTGCATGGAGTTGAATCTGTGCACACCAATGCTTTAGAATGACAATTCCCTGCAGGATGCACTCATGTGCAAAGCAGTGGCACTCAAGGGAACAAAGAAAAAGGAAGGGATAAACAGAGACAGTGATGCATGCCATAGGGAGCGTCATAACTGCTGAGGAGGAGTGGATTTGGGGTATCACTGGGGTGTCTGAATATCCACATCAGCTGCTTTCTCACTGGTCCTTTGGTCAATGAGGGACAACTAGGTTCATGCAGTGGACAATTAACATAGTAACATGCTTATTACTTTATTTTCACTTCAATTAATGTGCATTGGGGAACAGGCAAAACAGAGTGGAAATAAAGATTAATTATGAAAACAAGGGGCTGGTGAGACGGCTAAAGCCGCATGCGTCGGGAAGTTTAGGCCACTGCGGCTCAATCCCAAGCCCCACATGGTGCGCTGCCCCCCACCCCCCCAGCCCCCAGGGAAGGCTGAGCCGGCCATAACACAAACAAATATGTAATGTGGTTGAAGAAAATAAAAAAAAAAAAAAAGAATGAAAACAGGGTCAGCCAAATAGCTCAGCAGATTAAAGTGCCTGCAAGCAGGCAAGGGGCCAGGAGTTTGATCCCTGGGCCTGCTGGGCCTGCAGTGCCAGCCCTGCCCTCTGGGCGCAATGAGATGGCAATTGAGACTTGTTTTTTTTTTTTTTTTTTTTTTTTAAAGACAGAGTTTGCTGTATAGGCCAGGCCATGATCCTCCTGCTTCAACCTCCCACATGCTAGGGTTACACATACCTAAAACATGAAGTATTTTGGAAAAACATAAAAGCAGAGTGAAAAGATAACACAGAAGAAAACTGAAGGTTATCGGTACTTCCTCTGTGATTGTATTCCTCTGTCCATCAATAACGTTTTGAGCCGGGCGTGGTGGCGCGTGCCTGTAATCCCAGCACTTGGGAGGCTGCAACAGGAGATTCAGTGTGAGTTTGAGACCAGCCTGGGCTGCAAAAATGAGCTTAAGGCCAGCCTGAACTGCATAGCGAGATCCTCTCTGAAAAAAGACAAAACAACAACAACAACAACAAAACTATGTTTTGCTCTCCACTCTCCTTGCTGGGGAGCAAGCCTCTTGAGCCAAGGACTTAGGCTTGGGCTGCCTCTGCCCCCTTGCGATGCTCGCCTCTGGGCTTGACCCAACCGGTGACCAGAATGTTTCCACTCTCTGACTGAACGAGAAAGACGTAATGGGAAAGGTTAAAAGTCAATAGGACAGCTGGGCTCCATGGCACACGCCTGTAACCCCAGCACTCAGGAGGCTAAGGCAGGAGGATCACTGAGTGAGTTCAAGACCAGCCTGGGCTACAAAGTGAGTTCAAGGCCAGTTTGAGCTTCATGGTGAAACCGTGTCCCAAAAAGACAAAAAAAAAAAAAAAAAGGATGGTGAGTAGCCCAGTGGCAGACTAAGCACCTGTCTAGACAAGCACAGGGACCTGCGGTCAGCGCATACTGTGCCAACCCAGCCCTCGGGTGCCCTGAGCAGGCGACCAAGTCTGGGTGTAGGGGCACACACCTATAATCCCAGCACTGGGAAGGCTGAAAACAGGAGGATCACTAGGAGTTGGAGCCGCACAGTGAGATCTGTACTGTATACATTTAATTAAAAAAAAAGACAAGAAAGAAAGAAAGAATCATTTGAGAGTCAGGGCTGGAACACGTTCAGATTGATGTGACCTGGAGCATCACTAGAGGTTCTGTCAGATGAGAGGAGAGGTGTCTGTGCCTGAGGAGAGATTTCTGGGAGCTTTGCAGTGCAACCGCTGCCATGGAAATGCAGCCTGCCAACGCTGGTGGTGCTGTTTCTGTGATTCTAGAGTTTTCACAAGAAAGCTCTTTGCTAAGTGAGGTCTCGTTCACTCCTTCATGAGCATATTAAGATACCACTACAGGACTCTTGGGACATTTGACATCCACCTGACATCCACTAGAGAAGCAGTCCGAATCCGTTTCACAGGTGCTGCTTCCCGGCAGAGCATACTTAACCCTATGGACACTCGCAGTCCGCCAGCACAGAAGTAAGTTCTGAGGTCCATTCTGGCACCAGCAGACTCAGGACCATGTCCCCTCCCCCTTTGGAAGTCCCATCCCCAGGCAGCCATTCCTTCCTGCTCCGTGGCACACCGGTGGGCTCCCCACCACCACCAGCTCTGTACCCTGATTGCAGGGGCTCCTGGGGTCCAGCTACAGCTCTGCTTCAAGTCTGTGCAGCACCCCAAGTCCAGGCAATAACCCTCCCTCCCCTCAACAGAGCACGTACTGCACTCACTTCTATCCCTTGTGGTCCAAATACTGTGTTGGCTTGTTTGTAAATGAATTATATAGCATTTCAAATTATGCGGTTGCATGGATTCTGGTCAAGTCAAACTGCAATGTCAGCTGGACCAGACACTAGGCAAGGGAGCGGCTAAGGCCAAGCCAGGCTTGAGGTGGGGATCTGTCATCCACAGGGCTTTTGGAAGTAACTACTGAGCTGAGAATTAACTCAGAGGAATGAACCAAGAATTCACTTAGGAGGCTGAGGCAGGAGGATCACCACGCATTTGAGGCTAGCTTGGGCTACATAATGAGCTCCAAGCCAGGCTGAACTACATAGAAAGACCTTGTCATAAAATGAAAAAAACAAAAACAAACCAGCTGGCTGAGGGAAGGAAGGGGTTCCGTGTGGCTGCAGTCCTATGCCAGAGAAAGTAGTAGGTTAGAAGAGGGGACAGCCAGCAGAGTTTAGTATCCTTAGGCTAGAAATTATTCTTCATTCAGTTAGGTGTGTTTGTATAGATTGTAATCTCAGGACTCAGGAGGATGAGATAGGAGGATCACAGCAAGTTCAAGGCCAGTTTGGTCTACAAAGTGAGTCCAAAGCCAGCCTTGATTGCATTGAGACTCTGTCTCAAAAATTTTTTATAAAAGAAAAATTACTCTCCATTATTGAACAAATAAATGGAAGTGCTAGGAACACTTATCTTCCCCAAATTGTATTTATATTATGTACTACTTTTCCCGTAAACAACTTTTTTTTTTTTTGGTCTTTTTGAGACAGGCTGTCACTATGCAGCTCAGGCTGGCCTTTAACTTACAATGATCCTCCTGCCTCAGTCTCCCATGTGCTAGGAATATATTATTTTTTTAAACTTTATTTATTTATATTATGACTGGCTCAGCCTGCGCTGAGGGTGGGGCTGGCACAGCATGTGGTGCCAGGGATCGAACCAGGGTCCCAGCGTGGGGCTTTCTTTGAGGACATGGGAGAGAGTGTGGGGAAGGATGAGGAATTTTCTATTAGACAAGAGCTGATTGGGGTCTTCCCTGAGGCGGTGGGAAGGGTGAAAGTAAATTATGTCCTGGGCTAAGTTGGAGAAAGGGGAGGTGGTCTTGGGAAGATGGGCTTTTAAGGGCATTGGCCATATTCGATGACCATCATAATTTTAGCAATTCATACTAGGGCCAGAACCCATCAGAGCTGAATGGGACAATCCCTGAACTTGAAAGTTTAACGTTTATTTATTTAGCAGAATCGGGGATTGAACTCAGGACCTTGCACTTGCCAGACAACATTTAAAGGTAACAAGAAAGTCAAAAGAAGGGCTCTTAAGATACGTCCTGCACGTGCAGGACAGTGCCAAAGCAAATGGGCAGTGGCAGTGAAGTCGCTGGCCACCGTTTTTTATATCTTCTTGTGAGGTCTCGACCGGGTAGTCCCACGAAGGCCTTCCAAGCCAAGCTGCTCTTCCAAGCTGCTCTGAGCACGCATTTTGGCAGTGATTTCTCGGCCAGACTTGATTTGCCACTCCCTAATCCGCCTCAGCCAGCCCTTCGGACACTTCGTGTCTAGGTAAAATGACGCTTGACTTGTGCCTGGCACGGTGCTAAGTGCCTTACACAGCTTCTGTACTTTTTTGGTGGTACCAGGGATCGAACTCAGGACCTTGTACTTGCCAAGCAAGGACTTTTCCCACTGAGTTATCGCCCCAGCCCTAGGTTTTGTCTTTTAATCTTCACCACAACCATGTTAGGTAGGTACTATTATTGTCCCCATTTGGTGGATCAGAAAACTGAAGCTTTGGGAGGTTGTCACTCATCCTCAAGCGCCCAGCTACTTCGTAGGGTGTGGCTTCCGCTTCTGTTTGAAAACTGATTAAAAGAAATAAAAGGCGGCAGACCAAGAAAGAAAACAAAAAAAAAAGTGTAGGTAGCGGTGTCTCATTTTCTGTTTCCCCTGAGCCAGAACCTTCCCAAACGCGCTTTCAAGGCGCCTCCCCGCGGCCACTTCACCGTAACAACGCTTCCGGCTTCGGGAGCTGACGTCACTGCGAGCGCCCTGAGACCGCAATGGTCGCGTGCGTGCGTGCGTGTGGCGTACAAGGAGGCGGGACTTCCTGTTTTCACCACAGCTATTTCCGGCGGCTGCCGGAAGAACGTCCTGGTTGGCCTTTGCAGCGGCCTGTGTGTTGGTGGGGCGGGGGGGTGAACCCTGGAGCTGCCGGCCTTTCAGCGCCCGCTGTTCGCCACATGGTGCAAGCAGCGGTCGCCAGACTCCACTCGGATCCGCGGCGCTGACGCACCGGAGCAGCGTGCAGCATGTCCTCGGGTCTCCGCGCTGCCGACTTCCCTCGCTGGAAACGCCACATCGCGGAGGAGCTTAGACGCCGCGACCGGCTGCAGAGGCAGGCGTTCGAGGAGATCATCCTGCAATGTGAGCCACGCCGCGCGGCCTGGGGCGGGCGGGACACGCGGGCCGGCAGGTTGGAGCCGAGGGGCCACCTGCGCGCATCTGGGACGCGCCCCGCCTTTGAGTTCTTCACCCCTCCGTTCACTTTGTCCTCAAGGGTATCGTAGGGGATTTCTAGTAAGTTGTGTGTTCTCGTGGGCAGGCCTCGTCACTTTGTAAATCCCAACGGCCCGCCCAGTGCTTTTGCTTTTAAAGTGGGCAGACGCCATAAGCATCCGGTGTATGGCATCGCGTGGATGAGACAGGTGTTGAATTTAAGTATCAACTCGGGGAATTAACATTGCCTTCTAAATGTCACGGAACGTGTAGCTCTCGATATTTCAGACCTCTGTTCTTTGATTTTCAGACCTCATTTTTTTTATCGAGTATACATTCTGCGCCTAAATATACGTACTTTGTTGGATCATAACCTTTAGTATTGAAAACCTTGAAGGTTTTTTTTCACAGCGCAAGGGAACAGAGCTTGCTGAGTTGGGTAGATGATGGGATTTCAAAACAATATTTCCTATCGCAGTGTCGTTGTGCAGAATCTGTTCCTAAATGCATTTTAGAACCACGTGGAGACTAATTACAGAACACAAGCCACACCCAGGCCAACTAATCCAGAGCAAATGGAGGCAGAACACAGGATCAGTGTTTTTGTCCCCCACGTACTTCTGGTGTGCAGACAAGTTTGAGTGATAAGTACTTGGTGTGTGTTATTTTGTTTTAATCTTCACCAGAATTCAGTGCAGCAGGTCCAGCTGTTGCCAATTTATCCATCAAGAAACCAAGACCAGCAATGATGAAGTTATTTTTTGGGAATGTACAGCTGATTGATGGTGACACTTACAGCGATGAACTTTTGCTTTTGCTTTTCTCACTTGAGTCTCCCAGGAAATAGTTCTTGCTTTCACAGCATCTGTCTTTAAACAGATGGAAGAAAGGGGGATGCTGTGCCGCTGCCATCTTAGATCACATGTACTCTTTTTTTTTTTTGAGGCAGCTTTGAGCTCACTGTACCCTCAGTTAGTCTCAAACTCAAGGTGACCCTCCTGTCCCAGCCTCCCAAGTGCTGAGATTACAGGTGTGCACCACCACGCCCAGCTCTGTGTACTCTTCAGAGGCCCTGGGAGACCACTGTTTCACAAGCACAGGACGCCTCTCTTACTCGAAATAGGATTCCCTCACAGATTATAGAAATTCAGTTCATAGGTATTAGTGAATGTTTACTCACCAAAAGACTGAACCCTTGGAAGTGAAGTCAGGTTGGACGACGGGCTTGGCCTTTACTAACCTTTTGGTGTTTGTAAGATGGAGATGAAGCTTGCCCTGACTGCTTTTTTTTTTGTCTTTTTGAGACAGGGTCTTGCTATGCAGTTCAGGCTGGCCTTGAGCTCACTCTTGTAGCCCAGGCTGGTCTCGAACTCACTGATCCTCCTGCCTTAGCCTCCCAAGTGCTGGGATCATAGGCGTGAGCCACCGCGCCCAACTCCTGACTGCTTCTTAACACTGCACGTTGTCTCTGAGTGTTTCAGAAGCCATCTCTAATTGTATGTAAACGTAAAAACACTATAACCTCAAGTTGGATGTCTTTTTGCACTTCTGAAATGGACTAAAGGTGTAGCAGTCTGAACAGGAGCACAGCGGAGCTGCATACACATACCTGAAATCCCAGCTAGTTAGGAGATTAAGGATCTCCACGGCAAGACCCTGTCTGAAAATTTAAAAAGTAAATAGGACCCTTGTGGCAGAGTGCCTGTACCTTTCAAGAACAGTTCAAAAGAGTGAAAACAGCTTTGATCAGTCCACAGGGACTAGTGTGGTGGCTGCCTGAGGGCGCAGCAGAGAAAACATCAGACACCAACAGGGCGTGAAAGCAGGACAGCGTGGGCGTTGTTCTGATTGTCTGTGCAGGCCTGGGGATTTAGCTCTGCCTTTCCTCTCACAGCAGCCTATCCAAGCCAGTCCAGGGAAGCCTGAAATGATCACAGGGTAACCAGTTTCGAAGTTCTTCTTAGAAACCTTGTGGATGGATTTTAAACCTTTTTCTTGGTTAGACTATCGCAGGGTGGGACTTTTCCCAGAGCTGAATTGATCCATTCAACCAAGGTAAAAAAGATACTTCTTATAAGAGTTCCATATTTAGATATCAAGGAAGAGCCAGGACTCAAGACTCTGATGAGCTCTTTCACCAGGAAGTTATTAGTATACATCGTGTCAACATTTCGTTCTAAAGCATGTAATCACAAGAATTAGGGTTTGTGATCTCCATGTCCTTATGATCTATTTCTCCACCCCCTTCATCTTTGTTTTTAAGACTGTCTCCCTATGCAGTTCAGGCTAGGCTTGAGCTCACTTTTGTAGCCCAGGCTGGTCCCGAACTTGGACTGATCCTCCTGCCTCAGCCTCCCAAGTGCTGGGATTGCCCAGCCTAATGATCTATTTCTTGTTCAGCTCAAAAGTGCTGTTTGGGCTTAGAAGATGGATACCTGGAGGGTACTGTGACAACCTCAGCAGAATGAAGTTTCAGACTCCAGGTCTTCCTGATACCCTCTTCCTTCCCTAAACCCCAAGAGGTACTCTTAGCAGACTGAGAAAAATGCCCCCGAAAGAAATAGCAATTGTTTTAAGCTCCTTCCCTAGGAGGATTTCTTTCTTTCTTTCTTTCTTTTTTGTTTTGCTGGCTCAGGCTTCCTTAAGGGTGGCTGTGGGGATTGAGCTGCTGTCCCCTGGGCCTGACTGGGATTGCCCACACAGGTGCTTAAACCATTGAACTAACCCACCCAAAAGCCCCCCTCCCTCCCTAGGAATCTAATCAGCTAAGTAGGAAGCATTAATCACTGGTGAGAGACTAAAGTCCACACCCAGGTAGATAATCTATTCTCCTGAGTATCTAGAGATTTTCTGGGAGATGTTTGTAATACAGTTTGCCTTTTATGTGTGTAATAGGACTGTATTCTGGGCCTGCCTTGTCACCCAGTCTCTTGGGAAGAAGAGCAAACTCCAGCTACCAGGCCTCTTTTGTCAATTACTTTCTTTTTTTGCAGGACCAGGGTTCGAACTCAGGGCACTTGCCAGGCAGGCATTTGTGCCATGGAACTATGTCCCCAGCCCCTTCAATTACATATTTTGTATGATTCCACATTAATGGATTTATTGTGCTTTTCCTTGTTAATCTGTCTTCTGTGGTAGGGCTGTGGGCCCTGTCCCTTGTGACTGGGCAGGAAAGGGTCTACCTCTCTCCTGTTCCTCCATCCTTTCAGTCTGACCTCATCCCCATGCTCTGCCCTCTGGTGTTCCTTGTCTGCTATGTTGCCTAAGCATAGAATCTCAAGAGTATTTGACTTCTTACCTACTCAAGTCTGTTCAAGTAGCTGCTGTTACAGTCTCTTCT
>PVKN010034066.1:0-11911 GCA_004027915.1 Capromys pilorides
CCTTTGATATAAAAGGGGGAGGCAGAAGAGTCAGAGTCAGAGTGAGAGTGACGTTGTGAGAAAGAGATTCAATTCACCACTGCTGACCTTGTAGATGGGAGAAAAGGTGATGGCCTGGGATGTGGAATCTCTCCATGTGCAGTCTCTAGATATCAGAACATGTAAGGAGGGGGGCTTATTCCTTAGTCTTTGAGGCTGAGGCAGGAGGATCACTGCAAGTTCAAGACTGGTCTGATCTGCATAGTGAGTTCAAGGCTAGCCTGGAATACAAAGAAAGGACTTTTCTCCAAAAACCAGAGAGTGGGCCAGTAAGATAGCTCAATGGACTAAGCGCCTGCGTAAGCAAGCGCAGGGACCAGAGTTCCATCTCTGGCACCACACGCTGTGCTTGCTCCACCCCTGGGCATGCTAAGTCATCCACCAAAGCCGAGCATGGAGGCACACACCTGTGATCCCAGCGCTGGGGAGGCTGAAAGCAGGAGGATCACTATGAGTCTGAACTGCATAGTGAGACCTTGTACCAAATACATAAAAAAATAAAAATAAAAATAAAAAACAGAGTGAGGGAGATGGAGAGAGTAAGACAGAAACAGACAAAAAGAACAGGAAAGGTTAGGAATGTCCCAAGAAGCAATTAGCAGGGCTTCTCCATGAGGTGCGCTTGTGAAGAACTGGAAAGTGAGAGCCCCTTCTGGGGGAGGGCATTCTTTATTCCACTGCATAGAAACTTTCAAATCTCAACCAAAATTAGAATTACTTACTTACAAAGTTATTTTTTTTTTCTTTCAGATAGGATCGCACCAAACTGCTCAGGCTTCTCTCAAACTTGAGATCCCCCTGTCTCAGCCTCCCATGTAGCTGGCGTCAGTGCGCCCTCGGCCCATCTTAAATGTGAATCTGGGAGGTCTGAGAATGCAGCTAAGTGGTGAGATGCTTGTCCAGCATTTACGAGGCTCTGAGTTTGACCCCCAGCATTACGAAAGAAAGAAAAGTTAATTCTTCTAAAGAAATCAAAGGCTAAAAAAGAAATCAAAAGGCCAAAAAGGAAAGAAAAAGAGAGAGAGAGAGAACAAAAATTTAAGGTTTCTTGAAAACAAGTGGTAATATCCAACCATATGTCCAATCCTAATCTGAGCAACAGATTTGACAATAAAATTTGTAACCTATCAACCATTGTTCATCAGCTATTCTTGGTTTGAAAATCTGTAACATGTGTATTGTCATACGACGCCCTGTTTCTTTGTTTCTGATTTTTGTTCTCGCTTTGCTTTTACTTTACAAAATAAAATTAAATTTTTAAAAGTAAAAATAAAAGTGGAAAGAAAATAAATAAATACTTCAGATACTAAAAAAGGGAAGGCCAATGAGGCAGAAGATAAAGATAATAGGCTTGGAGGAAAAAACAAAGAGAAAAAGAAGCAGGTCCCAAAATGGACACTCCCAAGAGCAAAGAACACAAATGAACCAAAACTGCCTTTGACCAAGAGTAGGAAGGGACTCCCTCCTTCCCACCCTAAGCAAGATCTGTAGGAACTGCTGCAAGCTGACGCAGGCAGAGCTCTGTGGTCGATGGGAGATCATTTGAAGCAAGGCCATGGTTCCACCCAGCACCAGATGATCAGGAAGAGTTCAATAGGGCAGCAGTACAGGGCGCTTGCCCAGCACGTGTCAGTAGTTCCAATCCTAGCACTGAAGGAAAGGGAAATGTGTACTAAATTCATTTATGCTGCGTCTATTTCCTGATTGCTGGCCAGCACTTTCCAGCACCTTTCCTAATGAGTCAAATGGTGCAAACCTTCCTTCCTCGTGGAGTTTTTACCACAGTGGAATGATTGTAATGCCTACCCTAGCTGAAAATTTCTGCAGGGCTCAGTCTGGGTTGAGAGGAGGCTGCAGGAGGTGTCCCAGGGAAAGGGTCCCCACACCTGTTCAATCCCCATGCAGCCCATGACCCAGGCTTCCCCCAGAGAGAAAACCACAGCTGACAAGGGCAGAAGCAAAATAATTAGATCCTGTTTCTTAACAAGCAACCATGGGAATACAGTACCCAAGAGCCTCCTACTATAAATACCCTGCTGTACCTGGACCTCCCCTTGCCTGCCCCAGCCTGTGGGCAGGCACCGTGAGTTCCTCCCATAGAATCAGTTGCATCTGAGTTGTCACAGTGAGTGGCCCTCTATCCCCTCCCGAGGCCATCGGGTGACCAGCAGAGCAGAGAGCAGGAATCTCCGTCCTGGTGAGCAAGTGGAGGGTACAGAACGTTAAGCTGGAAGATGCTAGAGAGAGAGGGGATGAGGAGAAGGACAGAGACAAGGCAGACGCTGGGGGAAAGGATTGAGGCCAGAGCTGCAGTGCTGTCCAAGAGTGGTCCCCGAGCCCTCAGCACCTCCTGGTGACTTGCTATGATTCTGGACACCCACACACCCTAGACGCTCTGGGCTGGAGCCTCTCTGGCCTTGAACAAGCCAGCCTAGTGACCACAGCGCATGCTCAAAGCTGAGGACCACTGCCTTGGGGCTCAACCCCTAAAGACCACCACAAAGGTGCATCACAAGGTCGTGTACAGAGCAGAGAAACCCAGGTGCTGCATTACAAAAACTTCAAGCCCTACTCCGGGAAGCCTCAAAAGTAATGTGGGGCTCTGTCAAAGCCCTCTTGGGATTGGTTACCAAGGGGCTTGTGCTGCTGACGTTCCTAAAACCTCCCCTTCCACTTCTTCCACTTTGAAGGCCCTGCTTCACAGTCATTGTTTTAATTCCTCCATTGCTCTCCTTTTCCTATTCCTTTTCTGAGACAGGGTCTCATTACATAGTTCCAGCTGGCTGTGAACCCCTACATTGTCCAAGTTGGCCTCAATTGCATGGCAACCTTCTTCCTTCAGTCTCCGTTGTACTGAGCTTCTGGGAATGTGCCACTGTGCCCAAGATCTTCATCACTCTTACAATAGCTTGGGACTCATCCATATCATCTCTTTGTGCTTTTAATATCAGGACTCAATATGCTGCCCACGCTGGTCTTAAGTCCCTGGGCTCAAGTGATTTTTCTTTTTTTTTTTTAATTTTATTTATTTATTTATTTATTTGTCTGCTTGTTGTGTTTGTTTGTTTCTTTATTTATTCATTTTGTGGCTGGCTCAGCCTGCCCTGGTGGTGGCGCTGGCGCAGCATGTGGTGCCGGGGATCGAACTGCAGTCCCCGCAGTTGCCTGAGCCCTCCTAAGCAGGCGCTTTAGACCACTGAACCATCTCGCCGGCCCTCAAGTGATTTTTCTATCTCAGCCTCCCCAGGAAACTAGGACTATGGCCATGTACCGCTGAACCCAGCAGCCTATGCCCTTGCACAGATCTAGCAGTGTGCCACGTTCTCCAGATCGCATGCATATCTCTCTTAGACTCTTAAATCTTTCTGGAGACTAACATTCCTTGGAAAGCAGGGAGATAAGAATTTACAATGTCTGACATTGAAATTACTTTTCCTCACATGTATCTATGGCACAGAGCTTGGCTTTGAAATGACTCCTCATAAAGCAAGGAGAATGACTGTACATGGAAAGTTGATTGTCTGTGAAAAAAGGGAGAGAGATCTAAGATGAGAAGAGAAAGTCACTACTTGTGAGATGAATGCCCCTGGCAGCTGCCCCAACCCCAGTGCTTGCAGAACTGTCATGCTAACTACACAAAAATAATCTAGCTCTTAAGAAGGAGTTGACCCTAAAAGCATTGCCATTAAATTTCTCTGGTATATTCTTGTTGGAAATTGATTTTAAAAGATGCACACCAAGTGAGGTGAGCAAAAGAAAACCCTCTCTTGGCTGGACAGAGGAAATATTAAAGTTTCTTTTTTATTAATTTTAATGAAAAAGAAACAACAATGAGACCATTTCAATAATGAATACATTGCATATTGTTATCTTCATAGTAATTGTTCAGAGTACAAGATGCAGATATGATATATTTTCTAAACATTATTAGTTCAAATCTTTTTTTTCATTGAATAAAAAGCAAGTAGGCATATATATAGTCCAATAGTCCATAATAGTAGTGGGTTATCAGCAGAACTGGCAATGTCAGAAACTGTTGACTTGAGCTTTTTACAGCTCAGCATATTAATATGGCTTTACTTTTTGTACCTTATGGTCAGACTTTTCTGCTGAATAGTAAAGACCAAGATAAAGCAAGACCTATGTAACAAAAAATGTAACTTTTGTATCTCACAAGGTTGGTCAATTCCCCTCAGGATTTACCCTGAAACAATGTACAACATTTTGTAGATCTTTTGTCAGTGTCAGCCATATGGATGAGTCACGGCCATTGCTTGACAAGTTTGCTCTCTGTGAAAGCCTGAGAGAATGTTTTCTCTCTAGGTGACTCTCCTCAGGCACACTGTACATTGTTGATCACTTTCCTCTATAGCCCCATAATCTCCTTGAACAGAAAATTTGGGACACCACTGAGTTATAGGATGTTACAATACAGATTCTCTTATGTCCTAAGTCCTCACTGACCTTGAAGGGCTAAGGCCAAAATAAGATTTTAAAAGGACTTGGAGAGTCACACCATGGTGAGCACTTCGTTCTAGACTATTTGCATAAGGAAATGGATAGTTGATGGCACCTAAAACATTCTTCATAAATATCCATTAAAGGAAATGAAGGATAAATGTGTCTGCCTGGAGGTGGGAGCCTAGAAAAACAAACATAGCCAGTCTTTGGTCATCTTGCATGGCTGCGATAAAGAATTATTGCTGGGCAGAGTGGCTCATCCTTTTCTAATCCCAGCTATTAAGGAAGCTGAGGCAGGAGGATTGAAATTTTGAGGACAGCTTGAGTAACTTACCAAGACCTTATCTCAAAAGAAACAAAAAAGAAGAAGGATGGGAAAGGAGAAAACGAGGGAAAAATTGTCTTCTATGAGCTGCCTCTAAATCCCAAAGTGGTAAGGACAAAGCAAAAAAAGCGTCCTACTGTTAACCTCTGACGCTACAGATTTCCATAGCCTAGATGAGCTCCCAATTTCTTTCTAAACTGATGGGGAAAATAAACCAGAGCCAGACCCATTAACAATGTCAAGTGGATGAATGAGAATATTATCAAAACATGTCTAATTGTTTCCATTTCTGTAAAGCTTTCATCATTGAAATCACCCTCTTTATGCCAGTTCATAATGGGGTGCTATTTTTAAAGCTTGCCTTTCTATAATCATAGTAATTGCAGGAAGAAGCACACAGCATGCTGACGTTTTGTAGCATTCGACTAACACTTCCCGAAGCCTCACTCCTGCTGTCTTACTCTTGTTGCTGAGACAAAACATCCACTAGCCAAAGGTAAAGAAGGGAAAGTTTACTTGGCTCACGGTTTGTAGAGGTTTCAGGTCATAACCGGCTGGCTCCACGGTAGGAGGGCATAGCAGCACAGGGGTGTCACAAAAGAGAAACAGTCCAGGGTGGGCAGAAGGTACCAAATCAACAAGGGACAACCACAGCTCTCTGTATCCCTTATACAGGCTACCTAGGGAAGGCAGTGCCCTCACCCTTAGTCCTAGGGTCCTCGACCCCAGCCCTGCACCATGAATCCATTCCAGCATCACATGCCACCACCACCTCTTACTGCATACGGTAGCTACCATTCTACCTTCTGCTTCCATGAACTTGATGCTTTAGATTTTGCCTGAAAGTGAGGTCATGTGATGTTTGTCTTTTCGTACCTGGCTTACTTCATCCAGGATCCTGTTCTCTAAGTTTGCCCATGTTGTACTAAGGAAATCCACAAAAGGATTTCCTTTTTGAAGGCTGAATGATATTCTACTTTGAATATATATACCACAATATTTTTCCAGGGCTGGGGATCAAACCTAGAGCTTCCCACATGATAGGTATGTGTTCAGTTACTGAGATGCACCCTCAACTTCATACACTATCATTTTCTTTTACTTGTGTTATTTCTTAATTTTACTAGCATGTGTTTTATTCATTCATCTGTTCTTAAACACAAAATTGATGTTCAAGTTGTATCTTTTTCACAGGAGAATGAAAGGGATGAAAAAATGGGAAAGGAAGGAGATGGCAGATTCCCTTTACCGTGTAAACACTGGGTTTAAATTTGATTCTATTTGATTCTGCTGTCAGGGGAGTTTTCAGTTTGCACCACTGAAAAATAGTTGTATTAGTGAGCTTTCTGTCACTCACAAAGCACTAAAGCAATCAACCTGTGAGGAGCAAAGGCTTCTTTTGGCTGATGGCTTCGAGGTCTTCATCCATGGCTGCTTGGTCCTGCTGTTTGGGCCAGTGGTGAGGCAGCCCAGGATGGCAGGGCACATGACAGGTGAGCCATGCTCACCACACAGCATGCAGTGCCCTGGCCAGGGACTGTGACCAGAATCCCAATGATCTAACTTTCTCCCATGAGGCCCTACCTCTTAAAGGCTCCATTCAGTAGCACCACATGCTGAGGACAAAGCCATTTAGCACTTGAGGGATGCCTCCAAACCATAGCAAGAGGTCATCCAAGATGGACAACATCCAAGCTGACCAAAAACAACTAAACCTTTGAGATCCCATCTCAGGCATGAGCACCTTAAGGAAACAGAAATGTACTGATGATAGCTTGAAGAGAGCCTCCCATCAAAGAACATGCTAGAAGGATTAGATGATGTCTGGGAATGTAGCTCAGTGCACAACACTTGCTTATCCTGCACTAGGCCCTGAGCTTAATCCCCAGTACCACAAACACAAAGGGAGCAAATAGCAGAAAAGAATATGTTTGCAATATAGTATTCTGTTGACTTCTTCAAATACTATATAAGTTTAAATAAAATATTGTTAAACAAGATTAAATGAGAACCTATAGGTCTCCACAGGAAACTGGGGCTAGAACCCCATTTTTGACTTCCAGATTTATGTTTTACCTTCCCCTTTTTGTTCCCAGTAGACACAGGCTCCCCCATGGAACCAGAAAACCAAACAACAGTCTCGGAATTCCTTCTCCTGGGACTCTTGGAGGATCCAAAGATACAGCCCATGCTTTTCGGGCTGCTCCTTTCCATGTACCTGGTCACTGTGCTTGGAAACATGTTCATCATCCTGGCCGTCATCACAGACTCCCACCTGCACACCCCCATGTACTTCTTCCTCTGCAATCTGTCCCTGGTTGACATCGTCTTCTCCTCTACCACTGTCCCCAAGATGCTGGTGAACATCTGGACCCAGAGCAAAGCTATCCCTTTCACAGGCTGCCTTGCCCAGATGTACGCCTTCCACCTCTTTGGGACCATGGACAGCTTCCTCCTAGCCGTGATGGCCATTGACCGCTTTGTGGCCATTGTCCACCCACTGCGCTACTCGGTCCTCATGAGCCCCCGTGTCTGTGCGCTGCTGGTGCTGGGGCCGTGGGTGCTCACCAACCTCCAGTCCCTGGTACACACCTGCCTCATGGCTCAGCTCACCTTCTGTGCTGGCTCTGAAATCCCCCACTTCTTCTGTGACCTCATGCCCCTGCTGAAGCTCTCCTGCTCGGACACACACACCAATGAGCTGGTGATCTTCGTGTTTGGCATCATCATGGGTGTCAGCCCACTGTCCTGCATTCTCCTGTCTTATATCTACATTTTCCGGGCAGTCCTCAGGATCCCTTCAGCACAGGGCAAGTGGAAAGCCTTCTCCACTTGCAGCTCACATCTCACAGTGGTGTCACTATTCTATGGGACCATCTTCGCCGTGTATTTACAGCCTGCATCCCTCAACTCCTCCCAGAAAGACAAGGCAGCTGCATTCATGTGTGGGGTGGTCATCCCTACCCTGAACCCCTTTATCTACAGCCTCAGGAACAAGGACATGAAGGCTGCCTTGAGGAAGCTTGTCATCAAGGCAGCCTCCTCCCAGGCCTAGGCAGGCCAGCCGTTGGACACCTACCCTGCCCTAGGACCACTGTTATGGGCTAGAGGTACAGAGATGCATCCCGCTCTTGCCCTCAAAGACTCAGAAGGAAACAGGGACACATAAACAAAGCCTTACAGAACTGTGGGGAAACAGGCTGAAGGTGTAGGGGTCGATCCCAGGACTATGTGAGAAAAATATTAAGATAGAATAATGTGGTAAATGTGTCCTAAAGAGATGGATGAAGTATTTTAGGAAAGCTTCGTTTTCCTCAAGATTTATCTTCCCCATGAAAATCAGAGAAGAGGAGAATACATCCAAGTGGCCTCACATTATCCCCTCGTGGTGTATCAGGCTTATAGAATCTCTACATGGATACTCTACTACTTGGCCAAAAGATGTAGTTACCCTCTTTTTTTTTTTTTTTTTTTTTTTAAAGTACTGAGGGATGTTTGTGGCACCCAGGGTCACTTGACTGCTGAGCTACATCCCTACCAGTTTAAGACAGCATCTCACAAAGATGCCCCAGAGGGACTCAAACTTGGGCCTCCCTGAGTGCCTGCGCCACCACACCTACCTAGCCTCCTCTTCTTAGTTTTGACAAAAACAGGCCATGTACTCTCCAACTGCATCACTGCACTTCCTGTGGGGTAAGAGAAGACTTTGAACAAACTTCTCCGATTCATGAGCTCAAATACTGTTCTCTTTGACAGCCAGAGTCCATGGCCTCCGATGACTCTGAATGGGAGTCGCTGGCATTGCTGGTTTCCATGCCACCTTGCAGGTTATGAGAGATTCCGGTGTTTGGCTCATGGAGCTTCCAGTTCAGCAGGTCTGGCATTGGGCCGTGGAATCTTGGTTTTTTTCAATTGAGGACTGAACCCAGAGCCTTTGCTCTGAGCTGCATCATCACCAAACCCATCTTTGGCCCCTTTTCCTTTTATATTTTTATAAATATAAAAGCATTTCACTAAGCCATTAAGTTGTCCATTAAGTTGCTCTAAGTTGAACTTAGAACTTCTTGCCTCAGTGGAATCTGCTTGTTGTTGTTGTTGTTGTTGTTGTTGTTGTTGTTGTTTTACAAACTCTCCAGGTATCTTTTTTTATTTTATTAGAACATGTTTTCAGTGCACACAGTTTAAAATCATCTTAGGGGGTGGATACACATATATAGCTTGTCTTATTTTTAGATACTTTTCCCTTCTCCAATTCCCCTATCCCAACTTTCTTTTTTCTTTTTTTTTAATGTATTTGGTACAGAGTCTACAGGGTCTCATTATGTAGCTTGGACTCGTGATTCTCCTGTTTTCAGCCTCCCAAGCATTGGGATTACAGGCACACACCACCACGCCCAGTCTTGATCACATCTCAGTGCACCCCAGGGGCAGAGCCGGCATAGCACACAAGGGATCTAACCCCCGGCTGCTGCGCTCTGCCTAAGTAGGTGCTTTAGTCCCCTGAGCTATTTGGCTGGCTCTCCAATTTTCATTCTTGCTGATATGATTAATTTCAGCTCATGTTATGGCATGTAATGCCTACATCCATTGAAGTCACTGGGTTGCTGTACATGGCGCATCTTTATTCTGCTCATTTCCCCTTCTCGTCCTACTCATCCCTTGCCCTTGTCTACTTTGGTCACTTCCCTGTTGCAGGAGATCTGTCCCCTTGCCCTTCTAACCATCCTTTATTATTCTCTTGTTTGTGCTTTGCCTCGCTCAAATGACAGATACGATATGGTATTTAAGCCTGTATGTCTGGTTTATTTCACTCGTTTTCCGGGTACATCCATTTTCCTACAAATGTCTCAGATTTGTCATTCTGTAGAGCCAAGCAGTGGCCCATTATGCAAAGATACCACATTTTCTTTATCAGTCATCTGTTGATGGGTATTCAGACTGCTTCCAGAAATTTCCAGATAGCTTTGACTCAGAGTACGGGACCACAGTTCAGGGACTGAGGCCCTGGCTCATCTCCAAAGGCTGTACATGTCCTATGATGCCCATCGCCAGATGCTGAGCCCAGCGAGTCTATAGCATGAGAGACAGCAAGCCAGCCAGGTGACCTGGTGTGCTCAGAACGTTAGCATTATGAGTTGAATTGTGCCCCCCAAAACTGATGCTAGAGTCCTAACTTCAAGCATTTCAGGATATGATCTTAATTGAAGATAAGGCCTTTACAAGAGTAATCAGGGTAAAACACATCCACTCTGACATGCACAGTGAACTTGGGGAAGGGAAGCCAAGGGACTGGGGTACAGCTTGGGGCAGAGAACAGGCTTAGGATATGTGAGTTCCTGGGTTACATCCCCAGCACCAAAGAAAGAATTTAGAACCAGACCCTCATACAGGAAGAACTCCAGGAGGAGGCAGGAGCAGTGTGAGATGGATTTGCCTTCACATCCCATGAAAGAAACCAGCTGTAGCCACACCCTAGTCTTGGGTTTCCAGGACTGTAATACCATATATATTTATGGTTTAAAACACATGGATTGTAGAACTGTGTGATAGCAGCCTTGGAAAACTAATGCAGTTAGTCTGGACAGGGATGTTACAGTGCCAAGACCATGTATAGATAGCTTCCCAAGTTTGCAATCAACCTTGGGTCCCAGGCCAGAGGAGGCTAAGCTATGGCTGAAGAGTTTTACTTGCATGATGTATTGCTGCGTATCCAAACGATAGAGTGACAGCAGCTAGGATCTCATACAGTGCTGAGTCCTTTTGATGCACCGTGTCATGATAGTCTAAACAATATTCCTGCAGGATAGAACATATAACCCCTTCTCTTATAGATAAGGGAACTGAGGGTTGGAAAATGGAGCTGCTAAGAAGTGGGAGCCAAGAACTTGAAGAAAACTTGATATTGTGTAGAATTTGGTAGAAAGCAGGGTCCACAAGCCACAGCCTACTGCACAAGCCCCACCTGCGCTCTCTTTTGATATGGTTTGCAAGATAAGAATTTTTTAAGCATTTTTAATGGTTAAGGAAAATTAAAAGAGTAGCCGCGTGTGGTGACTCACACATGAAATCCTAGCTGCTTAGGAGGCTGCCACAGGAGGATTGCAAGTTTGAAGCCACCCTGGGCAACTTAATGAGACCACGTCTCAAAATGTTTTTTAAAATGTTAAAGCCTGAGGCTGCAGCTCGGTAACAGAGCCCTTGCCTAGCACGAGCAAGATCTTAGGTTCAATCTCCCGTACCAAAAAGGAGGAGAAAAAAAGAAGACAGGAGAGGGAGAGGCAGGGCCAGGGAAGAAAGGGATTTCTTGAGAGATTAATACAGACAGTATTATATAAACATCTAATTCTAATGTCCATATGGGAAGTTTTAGCCAAACATGAGCACCCTCATGCATTCACACACCATCTGTGGCTACTTTCCGGGTTCCAGCACAGACGTGAGAAGCTTGACAGGACCCCGAGGCACACAAAGCCGAGAATGTTTGCTGTCCGCCCCTTTATCAGAGAAGTGTGTCAACTCCTCTTCTACAGAACAAGTAGAGCATGCCACTCGAAGTTGTCAGTGAACAGGAAGCACTGTCAAGGAGACACTTTCAGGAAGGAAGCCTCAGGTTCCACTCCTGATCCCCGGGTCATGTTACCACCATCTCCCAAGGGGTCATCACTAGGGTAGCTGGGCATCCTATGGAAAATTGAGACACTAGTAGAAAGTTTGTAAAAACCGAGGTCTCACAGTGCTGTCCAGGCTGGCCTTGAACTCTAGGATCCCGGCTATACTCTCCGGGACTACACCAAGGTGCCTTGGCTCCCACATCTACTTGCTTGAATCTGTAGTTAGAAGGCATGACCACAAGGTGGCAATAGCGTGCTTTTAGAAAATACATTTAAAGTGTTTTCAAAGCGGGGATCACAAGCCCAAAATGACTGACTTTGGGTTTGCAAGGAGGACTGGAAGATGACAGGGGTCTGCCCGCTCCTTGAGGATTGGTCTGCAGAGCAGAGGGAATCCGTTGCAATATTTAAGCAGGGGTGTGAAGGGCAGATTAGGACTCAGTAAATTCTGCCAAGGGTCCAGCAGTCAGTGTTG
>PVKN010034067.1:0-11907 GCA_004027915.1 Capromys pilorides
TCTGCATTTAAATTAAAATATGTCATTACAGACTTGACTGAGAAACAAATTTGGGAACATAGCTTCTTCTCTTAAGGTAGACACAAATAACACATGTTATTCTTTGTACCACACATACTTGCTTTGGGGAAAATATAGCTACAATTGATTAAATGTATTTGTTATTATTTTAAATAAATCAATATAAGAATACTTAAAATTTCTTTATTGTAAATCACAGCATAAAGACCCACAGACAAAAAGTATTTCGGTGCCTTAAAAATGGCACAGAGTACACAAGGTCTTAAGACAAAAATGTATGAAAATTGATGGCTTAAACACTAGTTACCCAGTCACATTTAATTAGAGCTTCTAAAGAAGAAATGATATTTTTTTTTTTGAAACATTTTTTTCAAAGATGGCTTTTCTTCAAATCATATGTTATTTTATTCAGACAAATACATGTGCTTTAGTGCAATTATCTCCAAGTTGTTTGTAATGGTTGCAAATTTTTCTTTGCTGGAAACATTCAACTCAAGATTTTGCAAGTCCATTCTACCAGTATCTCTTTTTAATGCTCTGAGTTAAAATACTCGGTAATTTCAACTCAAAATTACAGATGAGCCAAGCACAGAAGTGGAATGGCTTGCTGGCAATAACCACTGGGAATGATATATAAATCACTGTACTACATAAAAAAATATACAAATGGACATCACTTTCCCCCTTTGGATTTCTTCTGGAAAGAAAATACAAGAACACTTAAAAAAACTGAAAGACCTTAAGAAGCAAATATCTATAGATTTATTTTAAGAATATAAACAAAAAAAAAATTCTAAAGTAGCTGTTATCATTAAATATAGCTGATATAACATGAAGGAAATTTTTTTTAGATTACTTGAGTCATTTAAAATGAAAAAGTATGACAAGGCTCTTAAAAGGCAAGACTGAATACAGTATCTGAGCAAGAAAGAAGCTATTCTGATAGATTGATTATTTGCTAAGCAAAATAAGTACCATATATGAGGAAAGATGTATTAATCTGCAGTCTTGTAGAATGCAGCACTTGTATTTATTTAGATACATATACGCATATTTTTTCACAATCACATGGAAAAAGAGGCTATTTGTTTATACTACTCTTATTTGCTAAAGTGGAGACAATTAAAAAAACTTGTAAGTATCAGATGTTACTTAACCACATAAATATAGAAACTCAGAATTACAGTGTTCAGAATTATACAAGCACAAGATAATAAAATACTTATAAAACATTTGGCTAGTTAACCAAGCACTACTATGGGAAAATATCCCTGGAAAACAGCCAAAGGTATTAAATAAAGGTCCAGTCTCAGTAAACAGCAATCAACTCACGTTTTCTCCTTTGTCACCCTTGCTGCCTTTTTGTCCTGGCTCACCAATTTCACCCTGTATTTGAAAGATTTAAGTTAATAAATCTCTAACACATCACAATGCCCCTGCAACATCCTCATTAGCATTTGGCTTGGGCGCACGCTAGTGCAAAACCCAGGTCCTCCCGCTCCTGACCTTCTGGCACTAGCCAACACACAGACAAAGCAAGCTATCTTCTTTTTGTGGCATGCTGACACTGATACATCACTTAAATATTTTGTCTCTAACACCGTTACTATAAACTTATAATAAAAGTATGTTGACTTACAGGCAAATAGTCATCTATTACTCAGAAAGTATTTTTCTCCTGCTTTCATAAATATTAAAATGATACATGATAAGACTGCTGATTTGCAAATGTTTTATAACATACTATAATATTAAAAGTATGTGTAATCCAGCTTTTGGCACAACCCTACACACTGAATGAAGTGTGATGTTGTATAATTTAGGAAAGGGAGTGCATCAAGTGAGCATGCAGCTTATTCCTAAGGTTTCTTATTCCATTTTTTCTTTTTTTTTACCTACATATTATTTAATATAGGACCAACTAAAGGTCAACCTCTAAAACAATACTTCTGAACACATAGAAGGTACAGCAAATTTGAAAAGGGTAATTTTTCACTGGGATCTAAATCTGAGAGATGTTAATTATAAAATGATTAGGGAAGAAATCAAGCTTTCTCACAAACTGCACCAACAGGGCCTATGAGCACCAACCTTGTCTCCATCTTCTCCGGGCGAGCCAGCAGGGCCAGCCGGCCCCGGAAGCCCCACAGGACCTTGAACTCCATCTCTCCCTGCAGGGCCTTGGGGACCTTTCTCTCCCTGCATTGAAAAATCCAGCAGATTAATAATTGGTATAAGAAACAAAGGAATCAGCTATTTGCTGCAATTCTCTCTCTCTCTCTCCCCATTTCACATAACTACAACTATATATCAACATAAACTAGATTTGGCAAAAATAAATCATTGAATAATTTGGAGAGAAAAAGTTCCAACTATTTTATGGCAACAGAACAGATCCCTCCATTTTGTCAACACCAAAAGCACTGCCCGTTTTAATCATTTAGGACTCTGCCATGGCCCACGAAACTCCCTCGGCCTTAGCGGAGAACCTCCCGGCGTAACGCACACCTCGTGAGCAAGGCGTGGCACAGCAGTCCTGGCGCTGTGGATCCTGCCCAGCCTCCCATGCCTTCCTCCTTGGCACCACTGGAGTTACCATGCCCTGAACATACGAGCTTAGAGGCCATGCCATCCACCTGCCTTTTCCACCTCTGCAGCTCGTCTGACAGGTAGCACTTCCCTACTTTTAACAAAGGCTGCAAGGATTCTTCGGATTTAGGGATTTTGATTTTAATTCCCTGTTGCTTTTCCTGATTCAAAATGAGGTTACCTTTCCTGCATTTGCTCTTTCATTTTCGCTCTGCTGACAGCCATTATGTCTGTGTTTATAAATGTGGCTGTATTATGTGATTTTAAACACAGACTTGATGGTGTGGACACCTTTCTCTCCTGAGAAGCCGCTCCTGAGCAAAGCTCCCTCTGTACTGGCTGCTGCACCCTCCCGTCCCTGGCTTCCCCACCTGATTGTGCCTGTCAGATCAGATCAGCACCGCCATCAGATGTTGGGAAGAGCACAAAGGCAGCCAGGAAATGAGCGTGGGAGGGATCTGGGTCACATGTTTCTCAGGAGCACCCTGAAACTGTACCACAGTACTGCTCTCTGAAAGATTACTTTTCACAACACCAATTCCTGGTGCCAAATGGGTTGGGGAGTACTGCTACAAAGCATCTTTTCCGAGTTTAAAATGATTTCTTTGGTACAATTTTCATTAATTTTGAGTAAGACAGCTTCTGAGTGCATATAGTGCTTCTCTTTCCTCTGTGTCAAACCTGCCAGAAATGGCTCTGCCTTGCGTCATCCATTTCCCTGCAACCGCCTCACCATCTCCTTTCTCCACACCGACCCCTGGGATGCGCTGGGTTTCACAAGCCCTTGTTTTCCTGTCCATCCTTGCACACCAGGGATTGGTCCACGGGTAGAACAAGGCAGTCAGGGGCTGCACCTCCCCAGGACGGCTGCAGCCGCCCTCTCCGCAGCCACACCCAGCTCCTAATGCAGTCTCTCTCCTTCACCTCTCTCATAGGCACGCTAATCTAAAACGCCAGTGCCCCTGGCATGAACTATTATAATTATTTGCTACCTTTACCCACACTAAGCTTAGTGTAACTGACCTGACCTGACCTACCCAACATCTAGTCCATTAATTAATGAAAATAAAAGTAAAATATCTATGAAATAGTTGTTGACTGCTTAACTGTCCATAGTCCATAAGTTTTCACTTTTAAGAACGTGACAGTCATCACATAAAACACCCCCTTGATGTCTTTCAAATGATGCAGTGTGGTAAATTTAACTTTGCCATTTATAACTCTGCAACATGGCACAACTCTTCCTCCCCTCTGCATTTCTAGGACCAAAACCCATACAACTAGCATAAACATCAACTTTTCCTTAGGCAATCAGCTTAACTTGAACTATTATAATCATTTGCTACTTTTCCCCATATTGATGAAGCTAGTGTATTGATTTCCATGGAAAAATGTCACCACAGAAAACTGAGAATTACTTTCATATCTTTAGGTCCTACATTTTATTTGGCCTGATTTCATAACTAACTATACCCATACCTTCAAATAAAGTATTTTGAGCCTCTGTGCTCAAAAGCTCACCACATCTTTATTTGCAGGTTACTGTTTGATCCCTCCGGTTCACACACTGATGATGAAGATAATAATGATCATTTCCTGGAAACCTGAAAACTGCTTCTGACTTCTAACTCCATCTAATCCTTACAAAGCACTATAATTATCTTTACCAAAATGAGGAAACAGTCTTGATATTAAGAAATTTAAAGGGTCAGTGAGATAGCTCAGCAGCCTCAAGTGCCTGCTTAGGCAGGCGTAGGCATCACATAGCACCACACAACGCGCCAGCCCTGCCCTCAGGGCAGGCTGAGCCAGGCCAAAAAAGAAAAAAAAAAAAAAAAAGTAGAAGAAATTTAAAGAAAATCATGAACTAAATTAGGAAGTGGAGTCCAAACCCAAGTTTAGTCGCCCTGTAGTGACGACAATCTCCTTTGCCTTCCTCAAGGTAACAATTGAAAGGCAAAGCCATGAGGACCTTGGCCTACCGCATACTTTCTTTGAGCTCCTCCCTGCCTTAGTAGGTGAGCCACGTGAACAGCTCCACACCTGTACAGGCCACTGTTGCTTTTGACCCATCTTTAATTATTCAGTGGCCATCTACATCCACTGGGGCAAGACCCACTCTCTCTTTTTTTCAGCTTTTGATATTGTTTGTGCTTTACAATCTTCAGTTTTCCTTAAGAATCATATTTAATATTTATGACATTTTTATGTGTTTAATACAGGGTCTACAGGGTCTCACTACACAAACTGGACTGGTAGTGATTCTCCTGTTTTCAGCTTCCCAAGTACTGGGATCACAGGCGTATGTCACCATGCCCAGTCTCAACTGCCGTCTGAGCGTGCCCTGGGGTGGGGCCGGCATGGCCTGCTGGAGATGAAGCCCGGGTCTCTTCATCTGCCTAAGCAGGTGCTTTAGTCTGTTGAGCTATCTGGCTGGCCCAATAATCATATTTTCTATCAAGGAAGTTTTTTTTCAATGTAGGAACTGCAAGAAATTTTAGTTCCCTCTCTGGTCTTATCTCTAAGAGTTTCTAATTTGGTTAATAATTTGGGGATTGTGTTTAAGCCATAATTACTGCCATAGTAAGTGCATTCTTGGTTTTTTTTTTTTTTTTTTTCCAGTACCAGGGATTGAACTCAGGACTTTGAGCTTGCCAGCCAAGTGCTTATTCTACTGAGCTTATCTCCCTGGCCCTTTGATTCTCATTTTTAAAAATCATTTATTTATTTGGTACAGGGTCTCACTATGCTCAGACTTGGACTGGTCCTCCTGTCTCAGCCTCCTTGGCACTGGGGTTACAGGTGTGTGCCACCGGCCTGGTTTCTGTGGCTGGCTTGGTGGGGGGCCAGCAAGGCCTGTGATACTAGGGATTGAACCTGAGTCCTTGCTTTTGCCAGGCTGACACTTGCACTGCTGAGCTAGCTCCCCAGCCTTGATTCTAATTCTTCACTTCTGCCTTCCAGAAATCGTTGGTAGATAAACAGGCCGATGACTTGGCTTTTACATGGCCCAACTTGTGGTTTTCTTCATGGAAGTCTTTACCTGCTGACAGGTGCACATCATTTTTATAACACAAATCTGTCAGAGAAAGCAAAACTGAAAATGTGCATTTGTGAAGAGGAACATGTAAAAGGCTACATTTAGCATTTTGGCCAATATTTACTGTTTTGTTGAACTAGACTTTTCCATGGGTATCTGTGGGCACTCTACCCTCACACTCTGTCTGCCATAGTCCTTAAACACTTCCTCAAAAATACAACGCAACACTAGGTCTAGTGGTTAGCTTTCCTCAGTAACCTTTTATTAAAGGAAAACCAGATTTAGAATTATAAAATCAGATTTCACTGTCTAAGTGATTAACCATGTATTTTGTGTACATCATGCACCTTCTGCTTATGTTTATTAGTTTGTGATTCTGTCTTGGGATAGGATAGAATGGTTCATAAAAAATGATTACATCTAAGGCATAAATGGAAAAGCCCTGACACAGAAACATAAACCTAGTAAGTAGGATGAAGTCCATGGTCACTAAAGTATAAGCACCTTTGGACCACACGTGGTATGAGACAGCTGGTCCGGTGCTTCCTGGGCCTTGCGTGGACACAGCCAAGAGCAGCCACCTTCCCTGCACCACCGTCCCCCACGGCAGGGCCCACTGAGCCCATTGTGGTAACACAAGTGTGAGATGTTCACTTTTCTGCTATAAAGCAGCAGGGTATAGTTTTAATCCAAACTCCCAATTTTACTTCTTCAAAAGGAGCAATATGAGAAGGCTTTTACAATAGTATTATCTAAGTCCCTCATAGACTAGGGTTTCATCAGTTGTGGGAAATGTCATCTTATTTAATTGAATTTGATATTTTCCTGATTGTAAATATGAAAGGTGTCTTCACACACAGGCGCCTATGCCGAGAATGCAGTGAGCTATGGAGAGCTAACATTCCTGAACAAGAACCCATAATTCGTGCACGTGAAGTTTATTATCTTCCCTCCCAGCCTTACTTACAGGGGCGCCTTTCTCGCCAGCTGGCCCGGGAGGCCCCTGCGGCCCTGGACGCCCCGGCAAACCGATGGGGCCGGCCGTGCCTGCCGACCCGCGTTCTCCTGGTGAGCCCTGGGACACAAGAGGGGAGTGCTTTAGTGACACTTTGGAGACTCTTAAGGAACAACGGAATCGTACACTCGAGTAGAAATTGGAAAAGTAATTTTTAAGCCAAACTAAAAAAAACTGTGATAACAGTTTGTGATTAAACATAAACTATCAGCAGTGTACAAGTATTCATATTACAGAATCTCTTAAATTTTTAAATATATTCACAACAATGAAACACGTACAATATTGTTAAAAAATTACCAAATGTCACAGTCGTCTTTTTTTAAGTTTTGCATTTTCTGTACTTTATATGGGAGGTTAGGAGTTTAAGATATCAGTGCCATGAATATGTGCAAGTGTGTTAAATTCTTCTATGAAACTTCAGCAATTATCTACAATAATTTTCTCCTCTGAACAGCATTGCATTTGTATTTTATATATTCACATATAATGATTTTATTATTATTTGTCAACTCTTTGTATTCGAATCTTGAAATTTTTTAATGTAATACTATTTTTCAATTTTGTTTAGTTTCTAAGTAGCAGGGATTTTAAGAATGGAACTGATTCATATTAACAGAAAAAAAAAAGAAGAGAAAAAAGAAGAAACAAAGATGGAAAGTAATTTTTAAACAATTTGAAGATCTCAACAAGGAATTGTTGTGATGGCTACTATTTGGAAAATTATTTTCTAGTTCCAATATGAAGTATAAATGTTGAAGGTAGAAAAGATTGATGACATGAAAAAGCCCTTTGAAACACTTTCTGTGGGCCAGCGAGATAGTTCAGTGGTGGAAAGCACCAACGTAGGCACATGAAGGCAGGTGCAGGGGACCGTGGTTTGACTCCCCGGCAGCACATGCCTTGCCAGGACCCATCTTCAGGGTGGGTTAATCTGGGCAAAATAACAACAATAATAGTAAATATTTTATATGTATCTTCTATGTGTTTATAATTGTGTACAATATAAAACATGCATGCCACTTATCTAACTGTTCATAGTTTTCTTTGTGCATTACAAAAGATTGGCAGAGCATACTCCCTATTTTTTCTTAAACTGAGTTTTGAGCTTCAGTTCAAAGCTGGTAAATCAAAATGACTTCAGAAATTCTTAAACGTAATTGTTCACATAGTCAAGTTTGATAACCAGTATCCCAGAACTTAAACTCTTCCCCCTAGAGAATAAGTCCTTAAATTTACTCAAAGTCCTTAGGAATCACTGGGTCCTATGATGAAGACTGAGTACATAATTCTTATTTGATTGGGCTTATGAAATCCACTTTACAGAAAGATGTCATGCATACTGTAACTAATTTGATTTACAAAATGTCATGTAAAGTGTTTAAAACACCAGCTTGTGAATAATGTCTTCATATTGATCATCTGCAGCAATAATTTCAAACAACATTTAGGACCAGAATAAAAGACATACATGTAGTTCCTAAGATAAGAAAGCTCAAATACAACCTATTTCCACGTATATTTAACGAAGTATAAACTTACGTGGTGTCGGGATTAGGTTACTAGATGAGTGGTGAAGTTACATCTTACCATACTATTTCAGGAATGAACCAAATGTAAAAATGGTTTCCTATTAGTTTTACTAAAAAAAATTATGAGTACCTTTCTCTAATAGTAACACCCTTATGACTTGGGAGGTGGAAGCCGCGGGGCTGGGCGGCTAGCTTCAGCCTCGGCCCCTGCTAACTGAATTCAGCATGGAGGAGAAGTGGGGAAGCTGGTCAGTGGCTTGAAGATTAAGAGCCCCAGGAAGCAGACTGTGCCAGGCCTGCAGCTCCCAGCCAGCAGACGAGCATTCCCAGAGCAAGCTGCTCAGGGATGACGAGGACCAGGGCGGAGAAGAGCGCGTTGAGGACCGCAGGGCCGCACTGGAGGAGGGAGGAGTCGGAGCGGCCCGGTTCAGAACAAAGCCAACGACGGCGTGAATTCCTCAGAACTAGACGAGGAATACTTACCAGAACTGGAAAAAAATATGCCAGGTGAAGGGAAGCAGGAAGAGAAGAGAGCAGTGCACTGAAGGAAGAGAAAAAGGAATAGCTTAAGAAAGAGGACGCAGCGCTGCGAGCTCCTCTGCTGGAGCCCTCCAGATGCGCCGGCAGCCCCCGGAAGGACCCAGCTATTTTCTTTTCAAACAGCTGCAGCGGGACGGAGCAGGGCCAGAAGAGATGGGCCCGCCTCGGCGACTGCGGCAAGGCCGCTCAGCTCAACCCCAGCTGCAGCAGGGCACGACTGAGGCCAGCGAGCAGGGCTGCTCCAAAAGACAAACTGGACGACCCCCTGGAACACCGCAAAGCCGTGCTAGGAAAGGATCCGTCATGCGTCAGCAAGAGAAGCTTGCGTGAGGCTACCTCGGCACACCGGAGACTGGAACGAAAGGCTGAAGAAACGCTAGGTCAACTACCACATCTGGGGAACTCGGTTCTCCCATCTGTTGGGCTCTCCACGGAAAATTTCCAGATCAAACAAGATTCCTCCACCGGCTTCCACTCCATCGGTTTTGCTCAAAACATGTACTGCTTACTGTGCGCAGGGGGCAGAGCCCGCCAGCGCTGAACTGTCCAAACTTCTCACGTAGGGGACGGTCGCCTCACTGAGCTGCCCCGCAGCTCTTCTCCCCACGCACGAGGCCTGCTCCTCCGGCTGGCCTTGAGCCCACGCGTCCGATCAGCCGCGGCCTTCCGGACTACGGGGAGGCTCCCTGGTGCCCCAGCTCTCCACGGTAGTAATGAAGCTTCGTGATAGTTAAAAATAATAACAATTATATGACTTCAAAAATCTCAGAGGAAATGGTTTATAAAACCTGAAAACTGTATGACCTTAGCACTTAATGTACTTGCTAATAGACTTCCTCTTCTATTGAGAATCATCTCACTGCAGAAACATGAAGCGCTGAGCTTGTTCATTTATATTTTAATTAACTTAGGAGCTAATAAATCAAGACTATGAGAACAACGGTAATGCAGCCACAATTTGTGTTTACAATGCTTTACAGTTTAGAAATTATTTTTTTTCCTACTCTTACAAAAATTCTGATAAACTGACAGTGCAGCTGTTGTATCTCACTTTTACAAACGAGGAACCTGCGACTCACAGCTGACCCACGGACCCACGGCCACGGCGGCCACCCTCGGGCTCACGTGCCAGGGAAACCTGCTGCGAGCCTCTGGTCGGCGCTCTCTCCAGAGACGCCCGCGTCTCTCCCCGATGAGTACATCGCTAACTCCACACTGTGTACTTGGAATTTCTTTCAATTCAGCTCACATTCATTGTAACCCACATTCAGTTTTCTGAAACACATAGTGATTCCAAAAAGTTGATCAAAATATTTATCTTTGATTTTTGTCCATTATTTCCTTAGTAAATTCACCAGCTATATATAATAATGGTTATATGACTACTAAAACAATGAAATTAAATGGAAGGGATGCAGGTTTTGGAATACAGGTAGGAACAACAAATAAAACTGTGATTTTTAAAATCTGTTTTCTATCCTTATTGCTCTCTGAGAAACAGAATTACTGTTGTAATTCTGAGGAGCTTTAAACATAGGAGGCTGAAATAATTTGGAGAAACTGTTACAAATACTGGTTAAAGAAATGGTGAAATCTGAACTTGATTTAAATAAAGACTGGCATATTGAGGCATGTGTACATGGATAAAAACCCTAAAAATATTCTTCATATGCATGAGTGAAGAATCCCATGTAAATTACATACTTACTAATCACGTATTCTACACACTACAGACAAGGACAGTACATGAGAAATTCAATTAGTATTTTGCAGATAAAACACATCTACATTTTCATCAATGTGTACTTTTAATTTAATAACAAAGTAATTTTTTACAGAGAAGAATCAATCACAAGTGGTAGAACTGAGAACCAAGTGGCAGATTTGGGGTGAATAATGCAGAGACCAACGCAGAAAAAAAAAAAGTCTTCTAAGTGTTGTACATTGAAACAGTACAGCCCTAAAGGTGAAAATAACTAAAATATTTGTCTGTAATCATTCATTGGAAAGGAAAAGAAAAATAAATGGAGAAAAACGGAAAGTGTAGCAAGAGCAGAAGGAACGAGTCTCCTGAAGTGAGAGGAATGCAAAGACACTCCTTCGGACAGTAAAATGAGAAGAAAGTCAAGCAATGAAGTCACGCATCTCAGTAACAGCAAACACGGGCAGAAGTCAGTCTATAATGTAGGAGGGCTGTTCTCCTTCATTCAGGTTACCTCAATATGCCTTAGGACAACTATTCATTATCAGGAAAGCCAATTACTGCACATGAAAGGTGACTGTATTGTAATTTTGTTCTAATGTTTTACTTGAAAACCACAGAAAATGATCACTGTCCATTTGTTTTATCAAAATTAAATAAGCATTATATATAAGTGATGAGATTTTTTAATACATAAGGCACGATACAAAAAGACATGCAATTTTACTCACTCTTAATCCTATTTTAACCCCTAAATGTCCAGAAAACTAAGGAGGATATCATGGTAAAAGATGGGAGATACCGAAAAATACCAGGTGGAAGTGATAAATGAGGGGAGGACTAGAATGCGGAAGCTTATAAAAGGAAAACTCACTCTTTTCCAATTGATGTGCAAAGCACTTTGGATGTATATTGTTAACTCCTCCATAACTGTGTATTTTTCAAGTAAAGGTCATGTATGGTGTCCTGTTTCACCACAGAATTTTTTTGTAACTGTGTACTTTATAAGTCAGCACACTTCTGCCCCCAACATTTTGTACTCTCATAACTCAAACATACTGTGCTATCTTCTACAAGCACAATATAACCACTTATGGTCACTTCTACTGGAAAAATTCACAGTCTCATATTCAACTCTCCAAACTGAGAAAAATCACTCATTGTTATCCAAATAGCCACTGTCCCATTTTCAGCTCCACCAAAGAACCAGCTACAGTTTTGGCAACTATTCAATGCATATATGTCTTAACATGTGATAGGGCTTTTTAGCATGCTGCACTTGTGATTCTAAAATTTAAATATTTCTTTTCTATTGATGCCGAACTTGGAAATATTTTGTGTTCATGTACCTTTCTGAAAATATATGTATTGTGTCCCAAACAAATATTCATGCACACGTACTCATAAGGTTTTTATTTATATTCCCTTTTTGTTTTGTTTTGTCAGAGATGGGTGTTCCATTGCCATT
>PVKN010034068.1:0-11902 GCA_004027915.1 Capromys pilorides
CCCCGCACAGCACCAGCCAAGCGGCTGAAGCCCAGACTTACAGGGTCCAGTCAGTGCGACCTTAATTGTGGGAGAAAGTTGCTTTATTTTAAAATAATAAAGAGTGTTTTCTTTAGGAAGGGCAAAATTGGTCATCGAGGTAAAGGGGAGATGGAAAACTGAAAACAAACACTTGCTCACAGAACATCAAATGCGATGCTGTCGGTAACTAGCTACAAAGATAAATTAGATCAGCAATACGCACTTGAACAAATATGCTTATTTAAATAGTAAAAACTGACATTTCTTTAAGATGCTAATATGCTATGAACTACTTAATAACTCAATCTGATTTTTCTGATCCTTTAGAGTCTTACAACTCATAAAATCTAGAACTTACCTTGCGACGCTGGGGACTGGACCCGAGGCCTGGCGCTGAGCTGCAGCCGGGCCTTGTCCTACCGTCGACTTTAGCTGGAGCTCAGGCCTCGGTGGGCTGGGCCGGGCCGGGCTCGCGTCCCACCCTTCCGGGATGCCAGGGTTACCCTCGCAGCTGGCTTAGCGCTCTCCCTGACAGCTCGGCTCCTCCTTTTGGGGCCGGAACACGTCTGTGTCCTAAAGCAGCCCTGGTGCAGCGCCTGCTTCTCCGCCACTCTGCTGCGTGCCTTCCAGACCCCCGCATCTCCGCACCTGCAGGGGGGCCTCTGGACAGACCGGAGCCAGAGCACGGCACCCACAGGTGTTGTCTTCCACTTCTGAGGTGCACGTTCCTGAAACAGCGTCGTGTCTCACGACCCCTTTGAAGTCTAGCTGAAGTCTGGCCGGGATGGGGTTCTGGCGTGGCACAGCAGGGACCACCCCAGCCTGGCCCTGCCCTGAGGTGAAGCAACTGCCTGTGGCATGCAGAAGCCATGCGGGGGCGGAGGGGCGAGGAGGGTTGAGCCCGCCCAGGACTCATCATCGTGAGGAAGGGACTTACACTGGATGGGATCCTGTGGGTTCTCTTCACAGCGCCTGGCCTCCAAGAATAACCACGAACTTCGTTTCCTCGACCGCCTTATGCCCCGCGTGCTCCACACTCCCGTCACGCCCCAGTCGCGTTGGGCAATGCAGCTGAAAGTCCCTTCGCTTGGCATTTTCACTGCGCTGTTCTACACTGCGACGTGTGTAAGCGTACAGGTGTGTCACACAGCTGCAAGTGTGTGTGGTGTCTGTACTGCCTCTTGCGGTGAAATGCAAACCCGGGGAAAAGTAGATCCCACCACGTGGCCCCGGCTTGCGTGGTCTGCCTGCCCACGCCTGCAAGCAGACCGGGCAGCATCCACACAGCCACGAAGTCCCCTGAACATGTGCCTTGGGATGTCACCTCAGCACTGAGGGACTCGGGATGGTGAAGCACATCGGCCCTCTCCAGAGCAGCAGCCTCTGATTTGTAGCCTAACTGCTCAGAAAGCTTGCCTGCCCTGCATGGAAAGGATGGGTCCATGGGATAAATAACCAGGGAGAGCTCACTGCGTTAAGATACAAACTGTGCTCTTCAGAAACTACGAACAGAGATACAATATTCACTGTCCAATGCTAAATCGATGAAGCAGTTCTATAAATGTATTGCAAAGACATTTTTATGATTTCTTGTCTCTTAACATCAAACAGTACAGCTGGGGTTTCCTCCTGTTGACAGAGGGTTTGCCCAGCAGGAAGTGGCTCTAGGCGCAACATCTGGCGGCCCACATAAGGAGAAAAGGAGAGAGGAAAGAGGGATGGGGGGGCACGTGCTCACACTTCTGCCGGTGCTGGGATTGCTATACATTATGGTCAGCTTTAACAAATTTCTTGAGATTATTATTTTTTAATATTTATTTATTTATTTATTTATTTATTTATTTATTTATCTTTCTTTTTGAGACAGCATCTCGCTATGCAGTTCAGGTTGGCCTTGGGCACACTTTGTTGCCCAGGCTGGTCTTGAACTCGCACTGATCCTCCTGCCTCAGCCTCCCAAGCGCTGGGATTATAGTTGTGCACCACCATGCCTGGTTTGAGATTAAATGCTTAGATTTCGAAGGATTTCTATGAGAAATGATAGTCACTTGTCAAAAGTGGGGCTAGAAATCCCAGGTATGAAACGTTCATGAGAAAATTACCTTTGGGGGGCTTTTTCTTTCTCTGTGACAATAATTTCTTTCAGGCTTGTCTCATTTAAAAAATATAGCTCAGTGACTTGCCTGGTATGAAAGAACTTGGCTTTCACGCCCACGGCCATAAAACCAAGCACAACAGCTACACAACAAACTGGACAAACTGCAGTTTGCTGGACAAACTGCACCCTAGTCTGTCCCCAGGCTTCTCCCTCCAGAGGGGGATGCAGGCCAAGAGCCCAGGCTCCCGCCCACACAGGCCCTGCTCACCAGGGGCCAGGCTCCAACCTCTGCTCTGCTGCCAGTCTGTGAAAGGGGCGGGCACAGAGGTTACCTCATGAGGCTTAGAGGGCTGCTTGTGAAGATGCCTGAGCCCTCGGTGCCGCCATCTGGGTCCTGCTGTGACCCCAGCGAGGGGCAGGATGTCTGCTTCCAGTGAGCTAGCGAGGAGCCCACAGGAGAAGCAACACTGATTGGGACAACAGGCATGGACTCCATTGCCCGCAGAGAACAGAGGGCGTGCCCTGGAGCCACGGAGCGGATCTGCCTGCCCCAACCTGTGCTGAGACCGCTGACACGCCTGTATTGCACGTTTCCTACGAGGCCGCTGGGGGCCCAGGGTCTCTCTGCAGAGCTACATAGGGCGCTGGCTCGTTTCAGTTTAACATCGCGGAATGCAACCCAAATCTGCTCAGCACGCTGTAGACTGGCAGGAAAGACGGTGCTCGCATCCTGCAGCGCACGGCAGAGGCAGGAGCGGGGAGCCGGGAAGACCGAACTGAGCTCTGCTTGGTTACCAACACCAGGAACAAAACATCTCTGTGAAGTGAACGTCTGGATGCTGAGCTCTGGCAAAAAGAGACCCTGCAGCTGAGGCTCAGGAGGCGGCAGAAGTCAACGCGCTTTCCCCCAGGAGCGGCCCTTCTGTAGCGTTTCCCATGCCACATAGGCTCCGTTCAGCTAACACTGCCTCTCACCAGCCCCGCGTCTCGCTTTGCCGCTTTGCCGGATGCTGCGGTTGAAGGCAGAGGTGGCATATTTGTTCACCAACATTTCTGGAATTTTGTGGATGGGATATCTGGAAGACAAGTGCTGACGGTTCTGGCACCGAGTCATGCCTCAACGTGGGCTACAAAGGAGGCCTGCATGCGCTGTGCTTGCCGCCCAGGTCCTTTGGTTCTGCGGTAGAGCCCACCCTGGAAGCCGATAAGGATTAGGTCATCTTTAAGCCCCTCCCCTTTTTCTGTTTTGGTCTTTTCTGCTGGTGCCAGGATCAGTCTCATGGCCTCACCCTTGCCAGGCGGTGCTGCATTACTGAACTATATCTGTGGCCCAATCATCTTGTTTAAGAGAAAGATTACGAACTGTGAAGATGGTAACTTACTGCACTGGTACTAAATGGGTTACTTTTATCATTAGAAGTCAGTCACCTAACATTTCTGAAATGGTAGCAACTGAAATAAAGAAACAAACAGAGGGGAATGAGGAAGCGACAGAAGCTCAATAAACACCAGAGTGCACGAAGCAGATTCAGATACCCAGGACAGGAAGAGTTCTACAGAAAGCTGACAAAACCACTTGGAACTGAAGATAGAATCTCAGGCTGAAAAGATAACACTGCAGCTAGTGAGCATGAGAGGAAAGATGTCTAAGGAATCAGAAAGTAAAAACACAACAGCTGGAATACAAAACAAAGGAAAATAATAGAAGACTAATAGGTAGCAACAAACTGCTGGAGTCAAAAGCAAATGGCACAAAACTACTGTTGGCAGAAGTAGTAGCAGAAATATCCAAGCATGGGAAAAGAATTAGACTTACAGTTAAGTGAGGCATGCATAACTCTGGTTAACCATAATCAAAATAGATCTATGCCCAGACACAGAATAATCAGGAAAATTGCTGAAAATTTCAGCAAAAGAACAGAATATTAAAAGCTGTTAGAGAGAAGAAACAGATCACCTAAAACTGACATTCCATTAGAATCATGGCAGATGTCTCAACACATACCATCGAATCAAAAAGAGCTTGGGGTAAGATATTTCAGGTCCTGAAATAAAATAATGTCTAACCAGATTGATGTACCCTGTAAAACTACCAATCAAATTTAATGGAGAAATGAGATACTTTCAGGACAAAGAATAACTGAAGGAATTCATGACCACACCAACCTTACAAAGAGTACTGACAGATATTCCAGAAACAGACAGAAATGACCACAATTTCAAGAGCATTAACAGAAAGGAACCACCAAATAATTAAACAGAGAGGAAAAGTAAGGCACCTACAGCAGAAAAATAACATGACAAAGATAAGCCAATACATATACTTTATAACCATTAATGTGAAAGGCCTCAATTCACCAATCAAAAGAAGCAGACTGGCAGAGGGGATCAAGAACAAAATTGAACAATATACTGCGTGCAAGAAACACATTTGAAACAAAAGGAAACTCACAGATTGAAAGTCACATTCAGAATGAGTCAGAGGTAGCTATTCTGGTTGCTAACAACATCAATTTCAAACCAAGAGTGATTAAAAGAGATAAAGAAGGTCACTACATACTTGTAAGTAGAAAACTGCAAGAGGAAGAGGTGGCAATCATAAATATATGTGCACCCAGTGTGGAAGCACCCAACTATATGTGACACATTTTAACAGCCATGAAAAATCAAATGAACAATAACAAAATTGAAGGGAGGACTATAACACCCCAAGGTCAAAAAGATCTAGATCAATTAGGCAATAAATTATCAAAATAATAACAGAACTAAACCAACTTATGAAGAAATGAACTTGATAGCTCTTTATAGAGTTTTCCACCCAGTAGTGTCATAATACATGTTCTTCTCAGCTTTACATGGGATGCTCTCCAAAATGGACCACATACTAGCAGATACAGTATGCTTAAGTAAATGCGAAACAATTTAAACTTCCCCATGCATACTATCCTAACATAGTGCAATGATAGTGGAAATTATTGACAAAATAAATAGCAAAAACTCCAAAAACCCATGGAAATTCAATAAAACCCTGCTGATCAATGGGTCATATGAAATTAAAGAAGAAATTAAACAATATTTACAATGGAATGAAAATTTAGATACAGCTTATATTAGAACTGGTGAGATGCAATGAAAACTGTCTTAAGAGAGAAATCTGTAGTGGCAGATGCTCACATTAGGAAAAAAAAGGATGGGCCCCGATGGACAGGCTCTGGCTGCTCCACAGGCTGCAGGTGAAAGAAGCACAAGCCAAGCCCATGACTCAAAGAAGGTAAGAAACTGTAGAGATCAGAGCGGGAATAAGTAAAAGAGAGATGACAATAAATACAAAAATTTAATGAATTGAAGAGTCGATTCTTTTAAAGTATAAATTGATAAAATCCTAGGCATCCTTATCAAGAAAAAAGGAAAAAAAAATCAAATTCATGCTGTAAGGGATGAAATCACTACAGAATCTGTAGAAATTCAGAAGACCATCAATACCTATTTCCAAAGTCTTTGCTTTCACAGGATGGAAAACATAGAAGAAATGGACAGATTTTTAGATACATATGAGCTACCAAAATTGAATCAAGAAGATAGGGGCTGTGGAAATAGCTCAGTGGCATAAGCACTTGCCTGGTAAGCACAAGGTCCTGAGTTCAATCTCCAGTACCAAAAAACAAGAAGATATAAAAATTCTGAATAATCAAATACCAGTGAAAAATTGAAAATTTAATTAAAAAAAACTACCAACAAAGAAAAGATCAGGTACTGATAGATTCACAGGTGAATTCCACAAGAAAGTTAAAGAAGGATTTAATGCCAACTCTTCTCAAAATCTTCAATGAAATTGTAAGGGAAGTAAATCTCTCAAAGTCATTCTTGGAGGCAAGTATTACTCTGATACCCAAACCAGAGAATGGCCCAACCAGAACAGAGAGCTGCAGACCAATATCCCTAATGACTATAGATGCAAATCATCCTAAATAAAGTAGTAGGAAACAGAATGCAGAACGTCAAGGAGATCATACACTATGACCACATGGGATTCATCCCAGGCATGCAGGGAAGGTCTAATACAAGCCAATCTATAAATGTAACATATTATGTCAACAGAGCCAAAGACAAAAATCTCATGGCCATCTCAAAAGATGCAGAAAAGTTTTCAGTAAGGTCCCAAACTTATGCATGATTGAAAAAACAAAGCTACAGAAAATCAGAAGAGATGGTCTTTCTCTCAAGCTGGTAAGAACCATCTATGACACATCAACAGCCAACATCATACTAAGTGGATAACAACTGAAAGCCTTTTCTTTAAAATCATGAACAAGACAAGGATGCCCGCTGTCACCACACCTGTTCAATATAGTTCTGGAAACATTAGCCAGATCAATTAGAGAAATAAAAGGAATAATGATTAGAAAGGAAGAAGTGAAATTATCATGATTTGCAGATGACATGATACTCTAAAGACACCAAAACTCCACCAAGAAACAAGTAGATTTAATTACCAAATTCAATAGGACAGCAGGATACAAAGTCAACAATCAAAATGCAATAGCATTTCTATACACAAATAATGCACTCACAGAGAGAGAAATTAGGTAAACAAGCCTCTCACACAGTGACCAAAAAGATAAAAAAAAGAAAAAGAAAAAAAGGAAATACTTAGAAATTAACGTCAGAAAGGAAGTAAAATATTTAGACAACGAAAACTGCAATACTCTGGAAAAAGAGATCAAAGAAGATTTCAGAAAATAGAAAGATATTCCTTGCTCCTGGATAGGAAGAGCCAACATTGGGAAAATGACCATACTTCCAAAATTGCTATAGATTCAAGAAAATCCTGATTAAAATACCATTAGTATAGCTCTCAGTGCTAGAGAAAATATTCGTTAGATTCATCTGGAACCAGAAGAGACCTACAATAGCAAAAGCAATGCTGGGATCAAAGGAAAGGGAGGAGGCACCACAATCCATGATTTGAAATTAAAGTACAAAAACACTAATCAAATCCACAAGATATTGGTAAATAAATAGACCTTAGGATCAATGGAGCAGATTAGAAGATGCAGCTATGACTACAAACACTCTCAGTCCCTTATGTTTGACTAATGGGCCAAACATGCTCCCTGGAAGAAAGGCGCCTCTTTAATAAATGGTGCTGGAACTGGCTTTCCACATGCCAAAGGCTGACCTGGGCCCATGCCTGTCAGCTTACACTAAATGAATGTCTAAATGGATCAAATATTTAAATATTAGAAAGGAAACTAAATCTTCTCAAGCAGAAAGTAGGTAAAAATCTTGAAGACGTACAGGTAGGCAGAGAGTTCATGAAAAATGCCAACCTGCATGGGAAACGCTTCAGAGAATCACCTGTTGGCATTCTGTCTTTTTGAAAAGTTTCTGCACATCAAGAGAGTAAAAAGAAAATGAAGGAATTGGGAAAAAATATAGCTGACTGTTCCTCAGACAAAAGACTTCTATGTAGAACATATAAAGCACTTTTAAATAATGAACCCTCCAAAATTCAAATAAATATATGAAAAATTAGGGGGACAGCAAGATAGCTCAGTGGTCTAAAGCCCCTGCTTAGGTTAGCTTAGGCAGGCACAGGGAGCTGCAGTTTGATCCCCAGCACCACATGCCATGCAAGCCCTGTCCTCAGGGCAGGCTGAGCTGGCTCCCCACCCCCCAATAAATAGATAGATAAAAATAATATGTAAGAAAAGCTGTTCAATATTATTGGTCCTTTGAGAAGTGAAAATCAAAACAACACTGAGATTCTATCTCACTCTAGAGAGAATGGCTCTCATCAAGAAGTCGGTCAATAACAAATGCCCTTCTCCACCCTTGATGGGAGTGGCAGTGTGCACCTGTACAACCACTATAGAAATCAGTGTGGAGATTCCTCAACCTCTAGAACTGGAGATGTCCATTTGACTCAGTTATTCTCTTCCTGGGTATTTTTCTAAAAGAACTGAAAGCATTAGACCACAGTGATGTAAGTGTACCCATGTTTATAACAATTGCGGTGCCATAGCTAAATCTTGGAAACAACACAAATGCCCATCAATTAAGGAGTGGATAAAAAGATGTGGTATTTGTACATAACTGTATATTATAGTTTATTTATATGCAGGTATAAAAAAGATAAATTTGAGGCTTTTATCATTAGAAGGACGCAACTAGAGATTGCGTCGGTAAGGGAAATAAATCAGATGTGAGCATGCAAATGCCATGTCTTGCCATTGTAAGATCCTGAAACAGTAAACAAAATCCAAAAGGTAGATAGATGCTGTGAAAGGGCAAGAACCGGATTAATGGGAAGGAAAACCTGGGATTAGGAAAAGGACAAAACACAGGAGGTGGGGGGGAAAGCACAGAAGGGAAAACATATATTTATGTTATCTATGCTGGGCAGTTTGGATGGTTGTACTGCATATTTGGTAGTCTATTGAAAGGAGCAGTAAATGCTTAAACTTTTCTCTTTATTTTTTTAAAATTTTGTATAGCTTTTTTATTTTTATTTGTTTACCAATTTTGTATGCTTATATCTGGTAACCTAAACAACTAGTGTGAAATTAACATTATGCACTACCACAACCATTGTCCAATTCCTATTACTTTGTTTATTGAAATTTTATATCATTCATGTTTTTTACCATTTTGTATAAAAAAGATTAAAAAATTAGTATGGCTGAGTCTTCTAGTACTTATTTATCTTCTATTCTCTTAAATGGATTTGTGATGGGGTTCTTTGTTTGTTTTTCCAATATCATGCTGTTTTTATACTGTAGCTTTGTAGTATAATTTAAAGACTGTGATCATGATATTCCCCAACTTGCCCTGTTGCCCAGAATTGTGTTTTCCCTTCTAGATCTCCTCCTGGTTCCATACCAATTTTACAATTGATTTCTCCAACTGTATATGGAGCCTTGCTGGTATTTTGTTTGCGTGATTGCATTCCATCTATTCTGGAACTATGGACATTTTGAGTACATTGCTTCTCCTTCTTCTGAACAGTGTGTATCATGCTATTTCCTGGCATCCTCTTCACTTGCCTTTCTCTGCGTGCTGTAGCTTTCACTGTAGAGGGGTTTCATTTCCTTAGCTGAGTCAGTCACTTCCTACGTAGTTTAGTTTTGGTGACATCACTATGGAGCATGCCATTTCCATTACTTGCTTCTCAGTGAGTTATTGGTGTGCGCGAATGCAAATTATGTTTACTTTTTCGAGTGATAAACTTTGTATCCTGACACACTGCTGAATCTGGATAATAATCCGAGGCCTCTTTTGGGGGCATTTTTGGGGTGTTCTACAGCCTCTCAGGCCACCAGAGAGTAACAATAGCTTCTTTTTCACCACCCATATCCCTTTTATGTATTTTCTTGTCCTATTTTGTTAGCTAATGTTTTAATAACTATATTCAACATAAGTGGTGACAGTGGACATCCTTGTCTTATTCCTGATTGTACAGAGAGAAATCGTGGCTCTGCTCCATTAAGTACGATGGGGCAGTTGCTTTGCCTTCGACAGCTTTTGTCAGGTTGTGATGAAAATCTTCCATTCCTATTTTCTTCTAAGCTTTTGTGATGAATGGATGTTAAATTGGGTCAAACGGCTTTCCTGAACCTACTAGAATGAGAATGTGATGTTTGGCCTTCCTTCTGTGTATGTAGTTATTACATTTATAAACCAATCCACAAACCAGGATCTGTTGAACCATTCTTGAATCCAAAAAGTGAATTGTACTTTTCACGCCATATGAACCTTTTGAAGGTTTTCTGCACTCTGGTTGCCAGTATCATTTTTTTTTTTAAATGAATTTAGGACAGGGTGTACAGGGCATACAGGGTGTACAAGGTCTCACTACAAAGCTCAGACTCATAGTGATTTTCCCATTTTCAGCCTCCCAAGCACTGGGATTACAGGCACACACCACCATGCCCAGTCTCAATTGCAATCACAGTGCATGGGGTGTTGGGGGGTGGGGTGGGGAGAGGCTGGCATGGCAGGTCTGGAGATTGAAACCCTGGTCCCTATGTCTGCCTAAGCCAGTGCTTTAATCTGCTGTGCTATATGGCCGGCCTTTGGTTGCCAGTATCTTACTGAGGATGTTTGCATCCGTGCTCTTGGCCAAATGGGTCTGTAGATCTCTTTTATTGATTTCATTCTTTTTTTTTTTTTATTTTAGAATGAGAGTAACATTTGCCCCCTGGAATGACTTTGGGAGTACTGCTTCGCTATTAATTTCCTTCAAGAGTCTGAGAAATACTGGCATTAGTTCTTCTTGAACCTCTCAGAAAATTTGTTTGCAAATCCTTGGGACCAGGGCTTTTCTTACTTGGTAATTAAAAAAATAATAATTTCACAGACTGGTATTGGCTTAGTAAATATTTTTATATCTTCTTGGTTCAGTTTTGGATATATGCATATGAATTTACCCACATCCTCAGAACTTCCCATTTCCTTGCAGCTCATTTTTCCACATGTGACAGTGAGGCACTGAGGGCTCCCACATTGCTGCGCTGGCATCTCTCTGATTTCACATCTCCACTAGTGTCCGGTTCATGAGGACGGGTGCGTGGGTATCTCATGCATAGGTGGTTATGACTGGCAGCTCTTCCTGCTGAGTCATGACCAATATGTGGTGATCCTGGCTCTTCTGATCAGTCTTAGCTTGAAATCCACTTTGTCTGAACCTAGGATAGAACTCTCTCTTCTTTTCTGAGCTTGCGTTGCATGGAACAGTATTTTCTATTCTTTGGCTTTTAATCTTGGAGTATGCTTTTGAATTAAATGTGTTTCTTGTATGCTGCATAGCCTTGAAGTATCTCAACACTTACATAGGACAGGGTGTGTGTGCATGTGTGTGTGTGTGCACACACATGTGTGCACATGTGCGCACATGTATGAACCTCACCAGCAGACATCTGCTCGTGATGTGTGGTGCAGCTCTACTTCTGGGACAGCTAGGGCACAGGAACTGAGCACAGGGCCTGGTCATTCCTGGTCTCCCTTTCTTTACTACTGAGTAAGTTAGACAGGAAAAGCTTGCATTCCTGCCTTGGAGAATGCAGGACAGGTAGAGAGACCCGGATCTAGAGGGAGCCAGAAGCTCAGAAACCCCTGTGTTCTTGTGACACCAGACTCAGCCAGAACAGGCGGTATAGAAGGGAAGTCCCTAGTGCGAGGGCAGCAACAGAAGAGAAACACCATGGCAGGGGCCTGGGGCCCAGCAGGTAAATCCAGACCCCAACGAGTCATCCCCTCTGACTCAGCTTCGGCCAATGTCTGAGTCTGTGAATTTTGGGGACATTTCCATGTAACCCATAACATTGCCCATCATTGGGGACCTGATGATGCTCACATGGCTACAGAGTCCCTGAACCCTGTTCTATGTCCTTTACACCAAGATTTCTACCAAGTTACCCCTCAGAGCCACCTATTTTCATTAATGACACCATTCCCAGCATGGTTCTGATACACAGGGAGACTAAGTCCCCTCGAAACTAGGGCTGCTGCACTGGGGGACAGCGATTCCACAGAGAACTCTCACCTGAGTTACCTGGCGGCCACACACAAGCATTAAACTGCTGTACCAACACTCCCCTCAGGAGCTATGAAGCTTTCTTCCCTTTAAAATATACTTTACTAAGTGCATCTGAGCCAGGAAAACCTAAAAGCTTTCTCCAAACAAATTTTGTTTTATCTAAGGGCTATGAGAAGAGTTTTCTTGTTCCATCTGAGAAAATGATCTCAACCCAAACTTTGTGTGAGCTTCCTCCCTCTCCCCTC